>CAWVNZ010001731.1:0-57636 GCA_963930735.1 Dioctria linearis | reverse complement strand
CAATCCCTGGCGGTTTTAAAATTTGCGACAGTATAAAATTAAATTTTGAAAAATTTACTATATACTCAATTAAAATTTGCAGCAGTAAAAAATTAATTTTTGAATAATTTACTATAGAAAAGCAATCCCTGGCGCAATTAAAATTGCGACAGTAAAAAATTATTTTTTGAATAATTTACTATAGAAAAGGCAATCTGGCGTAATTAAAATTTGCGACAGTAAAAAATTATTTTTTGAAAAATTTACTGTAGAAAAGGCAATCCCTGGCGCAATTAAAATTTGCGACTGTACAAAATTATTTTTTGAAAAATTTACTATAGAAAAAGCAATCCCTGGCGTATTTAAAATTTGCGACAGTAAAAAATTATTTTTTGAATAATTTACTATAGAAAAGGCAATCCCTGGCGGATTTAAAATTTGCGACAGTATAAAATTAAATTTTGAAAAATTTACTATAGAAAAGGCAATCCCTGGCGCAATTAAAATTTGCGACAGTATAAAATTATTTTTTGAAAAATTTACTGTAGAAAAGGCAATCCCTGGCGCAATTAAAATTTGCGACAGTAGAAAATTATTTTTTGAAAAATTTACTGTAGAAAAGGCAATCCCTGGCGCAATTAAATTTTGCGACAGTAAGAAATTATGTTTTGAAAAATTTACTATAGAAAAGGCAATCCCTGGCGTAATTAAAATTTCCGACAGTATAAAATTATTTTTTGTAAAATTTACTGTACAAAATGCAATCCCTGGCGCAATTAAAATTTGCGACAGTAAAAAATTATTTTTTGAAAAATTTACTGTAGAAAAGGCAATCCCTGGCGCAATTAAAATTTGCGACAGTAGAAAATTATTTTTTGAAAAATTTACTGTAGAAAAGGCAAACCCTGGCGCAATTAAAATTTGCGACAGTAAAAAATTATTTTTTGAATAATTTACTATAGAAAAGGCAATCCCTGGCGCAATTAAAATTTGCGACAGTAACAAATTATTTTTTGAAAAATTTACTATAGAAAAGGCAATCCCTGGCGTAATTAAAATTTGCGACAGTAAAAAATTATTTTTTGAAAAATTTACTATAGAAAAGGCAATCCCTGGCGTAATTAAAATTTGCGACAGTAAAAAATTAGTTTTTGAAAAATTTACTGTAGAAAAGGCAATCCCTGGCGCATTTAAAATTTGCGACAGTAAAAAATTATTTTTTGAATAATTTACTATAGAAAAGGCAATCCCTGGCGTATTTAAAATTTGCGACAGTATAAAATTAAATTTTGAAAAATTTACTATAGAAAAGGCAATCCCTGCCGCAATTAAAATTTGCGACAGTAAAAAATTAATTTTTGAAAAATTTACTATAGAAAAGGCAATCCCTGGCGCATTTAAAGTTTGCGACAGTAAAAAATTATTTTTTGAAAAATTTACTGTAGAAAATGCAATCCCTGGCGCAATTAAAATTTGCGACAGTAGGAAATTATTTTTGAAAAATTTACTGTAGAAAAGGCAATCCCTGGCGTATTTAAAATTTGCGACAGTAAAAAATTATTTTTTGAATAATTTACTATAGAAAAGGCAATCCCTGGCGGATTTAAAATTTGCCACAGTATAAAATTAAATTTTGAAACATTTACTATAGAAAAGGCAATCCCTGGCGTATTTAAAATTTGCGACAGTAGAAAATTATTTTTTGAAAAATTTACTATAGAAAAGGCAATCCCTGGCGCAATTAAAATTTTCGACAGTAGAAAATTATTTTTTGAAAAATTTACTATAGAAAAGGCAAACCCTGGCGCAATTAAAATTTGCGACAGTATAAAATTATTTTTTGAAAAATTTACTATAGAAAAGGCAAACCCTGGCGCAATTAAAATTTGCGACAGTAAAAAATTATTTTTTGAATAATTTACTATAGAAAATGCAATCCCTGGCGTAATTAAAATTTGCGACAGTAAAAAAATATTTTTTGAAAAATTTACTGTAGAAAAGGCAATCCCTGGCGCAATTAAAATTTGCGACAGTAGAAAATTATTTTTTGAAAAATTTACTATAGAAAAGGCAGTCCTTGGCGTATTTAAAATTTGCGACAGTAAAAAATTATTTTTTGAATAATTTACTATAGAAAAGGCAATCCCTGGCGGATTTAAAATTTGCGACAGTATAAAATTAAATTTTGAAAAATTTACTATAGAAAAGGCAATCCCTGGCGCATTTAAAATTTGCGACAGTAGAAAATTATTTTTTGAAAAATTTACTATAGAAAAGGCAATCCCTGGCGCAATTAAAATTTGCGACAGTGGAAAATTATTTTTTTGAAAAATTTACTATAGAAAAGGCAATCCCTGGCGTATTTAAAATTTGCGACAGTAAAAAATTATGTTTTGAATAATTTACTATAGAAAAGGCAATCCCTGGCGGATTTAAAATTTGCGACAGTATAAAATTAAATTTTGAAAAATTTACTATAGAAAAGGCAATCCCTGGCGTATTTAAAATTTGCGACATTAGAAAATTATTTTTTAGAAAAATTTACTATAGAAAAGGCAATCCCTGGCGCAATTAAAATTTGCGATAGTAGAAAACTATTTTTTGAAAAATTTACTATAGAAAAGGCAATCCCTGGCGTATTTAAAATTTGCGACATTAAAAAATTATTTTTTGAATAATTAACTATAGAAAAGGCAATCCCTGGCGGATTTAAAATTTGCGACAGTAAAAAATTATTTTTTGAAAAATTTACTATAGAAAAGGCAATCCCTGGCGTATTTAAAATTTGCGACAGTACAAAATTAATTTGTGAAAAATTTACTATAGAAAAGGCAATGCCTGGCGGATTTAAAATTTGTGACAGTATAAAATTAAATTTTGAAAAATTTACTATAGAAAAGTCAATCCCTGGCGCAATTAACATTTGCGACAGTAAAAAATTAATTTTTGAATAATTTACTACAGAAAAGGCAATCCCTGGCGCAATTAAAATTTGCGACAGTAAAAAATTATTTTTTGAATAATTTACTATAGGAAAGGCAATCCCTGGCGCAATTAAAATTTGCGACATTAGAAAATTATTTTTTGAAAAATTTACTGTAGAAAAGGCAATCCCTGGCGTAATTAAAATTTGCGACAGTAAAAAATTATTTTTTGAAAAATTTACTATAGAAAAGGCAATCCCTGGCGTAATTAAAATTTGCGACAGTAAAAAATTAGTTTTTGAAAAATTTACTGTAGAAAAGCCATTCCTGGCGTATTTAAAAATTGCGACAGTAAAAAATAATTTTTTGAAAAATTTACTGTAGAAAAGGCAATCCTTGGCGCAATTAAAATTTGCGACAGTAGAAAATAATTTTTTGAAAAATTTACTATAGAAAAGGCAATCCCTGGCGTATTTAAAATTTGCGACAGTAAAAAATTATTTTTTGAATAATTTACTATAGAAAATGCAATCTCTGGCGGATTTAAAATTTGCGACAGTATAAAATTAAATTTTGAAAAATTTACTATAGAAAAGGCAATCCCTGGCGTATTTAAAATTTGCGACAGTAGAAAATTATTTTTTGAAAATTTTACTATAGAAAAGCAATCCCTGGCGCAATTAAAATTTGCGACAGTAGAAAATTATTTTTTGAAAAATTTACTATAGAAAAGGCAATCCCTGGCGTATTTAAAATTTGCGACAGTAAAAAATTATTTTTTGAATAATTTAGTATAGAAAAGGCAATCCCTGGCGGATTTAAAATTTGCGACAGTATAAAATTAAATTTTGAAAAATTTACTATAGAAAAGGCAATCCCTGGCGTATTTAAAATTTGCGACAGTAGAAAATTATTTTTTGAAAAATTTACTATAGAAAAGGCAATCCCTGGCGCAATTAAAATTTGCGACAGTATAAAATTATTTTTGAAAAAATTAATATAGAAAAATTAATCCCTGGCGCAATTAAAATTTGCGACAGTAAAAAATTATTTTTTGAATAATTTACTATAGAAAAGGCAATCCCTGGCGTAATTAAAATTTGCGACAGTAAAAAATTATTTTTTGAAAAATTTACTGTAGAAAAGGCAATCCCTGGCGCAATTAAATTTTGCGACAGTAGAAAATTATTTTTTGAAAAATTTACTATAGAAAAGGCAATACTTGGCGTATTTAAAATTTGCGACAGTAAAAAATTATTTTTTGAATAATTTACTATAGAAAAGGCAATCCCTGGCGTAATTAAAATTTGCGACAGTAAAAAATTATTTTTTGAAAAATTTACTGTAGAAACGGCAATCCCTGGCGCAATTAAATTTTGCGACAGTAGAAAATTATTTTTTGAAAAATTTACTATAGAAAAGGCAATACTTGGCGTATTTAAAATTTGCGACAGTAAAAAATTATTTTTTGAAAAATTTACTATAGAAAAGGCAATCCCTGGCGTATTTAAAATTTGCGGCAGTAAAAAATTATTTTTTGAATAATACTGTAGAAAAGGCAATCCCTGGCGTAATTAAAATTTGCGACAGTAAAAAATTATTTTTTGAAAAATTTACTATAGAAAAGGCAATCCCTGGCGTAATTAAAATTTGCGACAGTAAAAAATTAGTTTTTGAAAAATTTACTGTAGAAAAGGCAATCCCTGGCGCAATTAAAATTTGCGACAGTAAAAATTTATTTTTTGAATATTTTACTATAGAAAAGGCAATCCCTGGCGTATTTAGAATTTGCGACAGTATAAAATTAAATTTTGAAAAATTTACTATAGAAAAGGCAATCCCTGGCGCAATTAAAATTTGCGACAGTAAAAAATTAATTTTTGAAAAATTTACTATAGAAAAGCCATTCCTGGCGTATTTAAAAATTGCGACAGTAAAAAATAATTTTTTGAAAAATTTACTGTAGAAAAGGCAATCCTTGGCGCAATTAAAATTTGCGACAGTAGAAAATAATTTTTTGAAAAATTTACTATAGAAAAGGCAATCCCTGGCGTATTTAAAATTTGCGACAGTAAAAAATTATTTTTTGAATAATTTACTATAGAAAATGCAATCTCTGGCGGATTTAAAATTTGCGACAGTATAAAATTAAATTTTGAAAAATTTACTATAGAAAAGGCAATCCCTGGCGTATTTAAAATTTGCGACAGTAGAAAATTATTTTTTGAAAATTTTACTATAGAAAAGCAATCCCTGGCGCAATTAAAATTTGCGACAGTAGAAAATTATTTTTTGAAAAATTTACTATAGAAAAGGCAATCCCTGGCGTATTTAAAATTTGCGACAGTAAAAAATTATTTTTTGAATAATTTACTATAGAAAAGGCAATCCCTGGCGGATTTAAAATTTGCGACAGTATAAAATTAAATTTTGAAAAATTTACTATAGAAAAGGCAATCCCTGGCGTATTTAAAATTTGCGACAGTAGAAAATTATTTTTTGAAAAATTTACTATAGAAAAGGCAATCCCTGGCGCAATTAAAATTTGCGACAGTATAAAATTATTTTTGAAAAAATTACTATAGAAAAATTAATCCCTGGCGCAATTAAAATTTGCGACAGTAAAAAATTATTTTTTGAATAATTTACTATAGAAAAGGCAATCCCTGGCGTAATTAAAATTTGCGACAGTAAAAAATTATTTTTTGAAAAATTTACTGTAGAAAAGGCAATCCCTGGCGCAATTAAATTTTGCGACAGTAGAAAATTATTTTTTGAAAAATTTACTATAGAAAAGGCAATACTTGGCGTATTTAAAATTTGCGACAGTAAAAAATTATTTTTTGAATAATTTACTATAGAAAAGGCAATCCCTGGCGTAATTAAAATTTGCGACAGTAAAAAATTATTTTTTGAAAAATTTACTGTGGAAAAGGCAATCCCTGGCGCAATTAAATTTTGCGACAGTAGAAAATTATTTTTTGAAAAATTTACTATAGAAAAGGCAATACTTGGCGTATTTAAAATTTGCGGCAGTAAAAAATTATTTTTTGAAAAATTTACTATAGAAAAGGCAATCCCTGGCGTATTTAAAATTTGCGGCAGTAAAAAATTATTTTTTGAATAATTTACTATAGAAAAGGCAATCCCTGGCGGATTTAAAATTTGCGACAGTATAAAATTAAATTTTGAAAAATTTACTATAGAAAAGGCAATCCCTGGCGTATTTAAAATTTGCGACAGTAGAAAATTATTTTTTGAAAAATTTACTATAGAAAAGGCAATCCCTGGCGCAATTAAAATTTGCGACAGTATAAAATTATTTTTGAAAAAATTACTATAGAAAAATTAATCCCTGGCGCAATTAAAATTTGCCACAGTAAAAAATTATTTTTTGAATAATTTACTATAGAAAAGGTAATCCCTGGCGTAATTAAAATTTGCGACAGTGAAAAATTATTTTTTGAAAAATTTACTGTAGAAAAGGCAATCCCTGGCGCAATTAAATTTTGCGACAGTAAAAAATTAATTTTTGAATAATTTACTATAGAAAAGCAATCCCTGGCGCAATTAAAATTGCGACAGTAAAAAATAATTTTTTGAATAATTTACTATAGAAAAGGCAATCCCTGGCGTAATTAAAATTTGCGACAGTAAAAAATTATTTTTTGAAAAATTTACTGTAGAAAAGGCAATCCCTGGCGCAATTAAAATTTGCGACAGTACAAAATTATTTTTTGAAAAATTTACTATAGAAAAGGCAATCCCTGGCGTATTTAAAATTTGCGACAGTAAAAAATTATTTTTTGAATAATTTATTATAGAAAAGGCAATCCCTGGCGGATTTAAAATTTGCGACAGTATAAAATTAAATTTTGAAAAATTTACTATAGAAAAGGCAATCCCTGGCGCAATTAAAATTTGCGACAGTATAAAATTATTTTTTGAAAAATTTACTGTAGAAAAGGCAATCCCTGGCGCAATTAAAATATGCGACAGTAGAAAATTATTTTTTGAAAAATTTACTGTAGAAAAGGCAATCCCTGGCGCAATTAAATTTTGCGACAGTAAAAAATTATTTTTTGAAAAATTTACTATAGAAAAGGCGATCCCTGGCGTAATTAAAATTTCCGACAGTATAAAATTATTTTTTGTAAAATTTACTGTACAAAATGCAATCCCTGGCGCAATTAAAATTTGCGACAGTAAAAAATTATTTTTTGCAAAATTTACTGTAGAAAAGGCAATCCCTGGCGCAATTAAAATTTGCGACAGTAGAAAATTATTTTTTGAAAAATTTACTGTAGAAAAGGCAATCCCTGGCGCAATTAAAATTTTCTACAGTAAAAAATTATTTTTTGAATAATTTACTATAGAAAAGGCAATCCCTGGCGGATTTAAAATTTGCGACAGTAAAAAATTATTTTTTGAATAATTTACTATAGAAAAGACAATCCCTGGCGGATTTAAAATTTGCGACAGTATAAAATTAAATTTTGAAAAAATTACTATAGAAAAGGCAATCCCTGGCGTATTTAAAATTTGCGACAGTAGAAAATTATTTTTTTGAAAAATTTACTATAGAAAAGGCAATCCCTGGCGCAATTAAAATTTGCGACACTAAAAAATTATTTTTTGAATAATTTACTACAGAAAAGGCAATCCCAGGGGTAATTAAAATTTGCGACAGTAAAAAATTATTTTTTGAAAAATTTACTGTAGAAAAGGCAATCCCGGGCGCAATTAAAATTTGCGACAGTAGAAAATTATTTTTTGAAAAATTTACTATAGAAAAGGCAATCCGTGGCGTATTTAAAATTTGCGACAGTAAAAAATTATTTTTTGAATAATTTACTATAGAAAAGGCAATCCCTGGCGGATTTAAAATTTGCGAAAGTAAAAAATTATTTTTTGAAAAATTTACTAAAGAAAAGGCAATCCCTGGCGTATTTAAAATTTGCGACAATAAAAAATTAATTTGTGAAAAATTTATTTTAGAAAAGGCAATCCCTGGCGGATTTAAAATTTGCGACAGTATAAAATTAAATTTTGAAAAATTTACTATAGAAAAGGCAATCCCTGGCACAATTAAAAATTTGGGACAGTGTAAAATTATTGTTTGAAAAATTTACTGTAGAAAAGGCAATCCTTGGCGCAATTAAAATTTGCGACAGTAGAAAATTATTTTTTGAAAAATTTACAGTAGAAACGGCAATCCCTGGCGCAATTAAAATTTGCGACAGTAAAAAGTTATTTTTTGAAAAATTTACTATAGAAAAGGCAATCCCTGGCGTAATTAAAATTTGCGACAGTAAAAAATTAGTTTTTGAAAAATTTACTGTAGAAAAGGCAATCCCTGGCGTAATTAAAATTTGCGACAGTAAAAATTTTTTTTTGAAAAATTTACTGTAGAAAAGGCAATCCCTGGCGCAATTAAAATTTGCGACAGTAAAAAATTATTTTTGGAAAAATTTACTATAGAAAAGGCAATACCTGGCGTAATTAAAATTTGCGACAGTAAAAAATTATTTTTTGAAAAATTTACTATAGAAAAGGCAAACCCTGGCGTAATTAAAATTTGCGACAGTAAAAAATTAGTTTTTGAAAAATTTACTGTAGAAAAGGCAATCCCTGGCGCAAGTAAAATTTGCGACAGTTAAAAATTAATTTTTGAAAAATTTACTATAGAAATGGCAATCGCTGGCGTATTTAAAATTTGCGACAGTAAAAAATTATTTTTTGAAAAATTTACTGTAGAAAAGGCAATCCCTGGCGCAATTAAAATTTGGGACAGTAGAAAATTATTTTTTGAAAAATTTACTATAGAAAGGCAATCCCTGGCGTATTTAAAATTTGCGACAGTACAAAATTATTTTTTGAATAATTTACTATAGAAAAGGCAATCCCTGGCGGATTTAAAATTTGCGACAGTATGAAATTAAATTTTGAAAAATTTACTATATACTCAATTAAAATTTGCGGCAGTAAAAAATTAATTTTTGAATAATTTACTATAGAAAAGGCAATCCCTGGCGCAATTAAAATTGCGACAGTAAAAAATTATTTTTTGAATAATTTACTATAGACAAGGCAATCCCTGGCGTAATTAAAATTTGCGACAGTAAAAAATTATCTTTTGAAAAATTTACTGTAGAAAAGGCAATCCCTGGCGCAATTAAAATTTGCGACAGTATAAAATTATTTTTTGAAAAATTTACTGTAGAAAAGGCAATCCCTGGCGCAATTAAAATTTGCGACAGTAGAAAATTATTTTTTGAAAAATTTACTGTAGAAACGGCAATCCCTGGCGCAATTAAATTTTGCGACAGTAAAAAACTATTTTTTGAAAAATTTACTATAGAAAAGGCAATCCCTGGCGTAATTAAAATTTCCGACAGTATAAAATTATTTTTTGTAAAATTTACTGTAGAAAAGGCAATCGCTGGCGCAATTAAAATTTGCGACAGTAAAAAATTATTTTTAGAAAAATTTACTGTAGAAAAGGCAATCCCTGGCGCAATTAAAATTTGCGACAGTAGAAAATTATTTTTTGAAAAATTTACTGTAGAAAAGGCAATCCCCGGCGGATTTAAAATTGGCGACAGTGGAAAATTATTTTTTGAAAAATTTACTATAGAAAAGGCAATCCTTGGCGTATTTAAAATTTGCGACAATAAAAAATTATTTGTTGAATAATTTACTATAGAAAAGGCAATCCCTGGCGGATTTAAAATTTGCGACAATATAAAATTAAATTTTGAAAAAATTACTACAGAAAAGGCAATCCCTGGCGTATTTAAAATTTGGGACAGTAAAAAATTATTTTTTGAAAAATTTACTGTAGAAAAGGCAATCCCGGGCGCAATTAAAATTTGCGACAGTAGAAAATTATTTTTTGAAAAATTTACTATAGAAAAGGCAATCCGTGGCGTATTTAATATTTGCGACAGTAAAAAATTATTTTTTGAATAATTTACTATAGAAAAGGCAATCCCTGGCGGATTTAAAATTTGCGAAAGTAAAAAATTATTTTTTGAAAAATTTACTAAAGAAAAGGCAATCCCTGGCGTATTTAATATTTGCGACAATAAAAAATTAATTTGTGAAAAATTTATTTTAGAAAAGGCAATCCCTGGCGGATTTAAAATTTGCGACAGTATAAAATTAAATTTTCAAAAATTTACTATAGAAAAGGCAATCCCTGGCACAATTAAAAATTTGGGACAGTGTAAAATTATTGTTTGAAAAATTTACTGTAGAAAAGGCAATCCTTGGCGCAATTAAAATTTGCGACAGTAGAAAATTATTTTTTGAAAAATTTACTGTAGAAACGGCAATCCCTGGCGCAATTAAAATTTGCGACAGTAAAAAATTATTTTTTGAAAAATTTACTATAGAAAAGGCAATCCCTGGCGTAATTAAAATTTGCGACAGTAAAAAATTAGTTTTTGAAAAATTTACAGTAGAAAAGGCAATCCCTGGCGTAATTAAAATTTGCGACAGTAAAAATTTTTTTTTGAAAAATTTACTGTAGAAAAGGCAATCCCTGGGGCAATTAAAATTTGCGACAGTAGAAAATTATTTTTTGAAAAATTTACTATAGAAAAGGCAATCGCTGGCGTAATTAAAATTTGCGACAGTAAAAAATTATTTTTTGAAAAATCTACTATAGAAAAGGCAAACCCTGGCGTAATTAAAATTTGCGACAGTAAAAAATTTTTTTTGAAAAATTTACTGTAGAAAAGGCAATCCCTGGCGCAATTAAAATTTGCGACAATAAAAAATTATTTTTGGAAAAATTTACTATAGAAAAGGCAATCCCTGGCGTAATTAAAATTTGCGACAGTAAAAAATTATTTTTTGAAAAATTTACTATAGAAAAGGCAAACCCTGGCGTAATTAAAATTTGCGACAGTAAAAAATTAGTTTTTGAAAAATTTACTGTAGAAAAGGCAATCCCTGGCGCAATTAAAATTTGCGACAGTTAAAAATTAATTTTTGAAAAATTTACTATAGAAATGGCAATCCCTGGCGTATTTAAAATTTGCGACAGTAAAAAATTATTTTTTGAAGAATTTACTGTAGAAAAGGCAATCCCTGGCGCAATTAAAATTTGGGACAGTAGAAAATTATTTTTTGAAAAATTTACTATAGAAAAGTCAATCCCTGGCGTATTTAAAATTTGCGACAGTACAAAATTATTTTTTGAATAATTTATTATAGAAAAGGCAATCCCTGGCGGATTTAAAATTTGCGACAGTATGAAATTAAATTTTGAAAAATTTACTATATACTCAATTAAAATTTGCGGCAGTAAAAAATTAATTTTTGAATAATTTACTATAGAAAAGGCAATCCCTGGCGCAATTAAAATTGCGACAGTAAAAAATTATTTTTTGAATAATTTACTATAGAAAAGGCAATCCCTTGCGTAATTAAAATTTGCGACAGTAAAAAATTATCTTTTGAAAAATTTACTGTAGAAAAGGCAATCCCTGGCGCAATTAAAATTTGCGACAGTATAAAATTATTTTTTGAAAAATTTACTGTAGAAAAGGCAATCCCTGGCGCAATTAAAATTTGCGACAGTAGAAAATTATTTTTTGAAAAATTTACTGTAGAAACGGCAATCCCTGGCGCAATTAAATTTTGCGACAGTAAAAAACTATTTTTTGAAAAATTTACTATAGAAAAGGCAATCCCTGGCGTAATTAAAATTTCCGACAGTATAAAATTATTTTTTGTAAAATTTACTGTAGAAAAGGCAATCGCTGGCGCAATTAAAATTTGCGACAGTAAAAAATTATTTTTTGAAAAATTTACTGTAGAAAAGGCAATCCCTGGCGCAATTAAAATTTGCGACAGTAGAAAATTATTTTTTGAAAAATTTACTGTAGAAAAGGCAATCCCCGGCGGATTTAAAATTGGCGACAGTAGAAAATTATTTTTTGAAAAATTTACTATAGAAAAGGCAATACTTGGCGTATTTAAAATTTGCGACAGTAAAAAATTATTTTTTGAATAATTTACTATAGAAAAGGCAATCCCTGGCGGATTTAAAATTTGCGACAATATAAAATTAAATTTTGAAAAAATTACTACAGAAAAGGCAATCCCTGGCGTATTTAAAATTTGCGACAGTAGAAAATTATTTTTTGAAAAATTTACTATAGAAAAGGCAATCCCTGGCGCAATTAAAATTTGCGACAGTAAAAAATTATTTTTTGAATAATTTACTATAGAAAAGGCAATCCCAGGGGTAATTAAAATTTGCGACAGTAAAAAATTATTTTTTGAAAAACTTACTGCAGAAAAGGCAATCCCGGGCGCAATTAAAATTTGCGACAGTAAAAAACTATTTTTTGAATAATTTACTATAGAAAAGTCAATCCCTGGCGTATTTAATATTTGCGACAGTATAAAATTAAATTTTGAAAAATTTACTATAGAAAAGGCAATTCCTGGCGTAATTAAAATTTGCGACAGTTAAAAATTAATTTTTGAAAAATTTACTACAGAAATGGCAATCCCTGCCGTATTTAAAATTTGCGACAGTAAAAATTATTTTTTGATAAATTTACTGTAGAAAAGGCAATCCCTGGCGCAATTAAATTTTGCGACAGTAAAAAGTTATTTTTTGAAAAATTTACTATAGAAAAGGCAATCCCTGGCGTATTTAAAATTTGCGACAGTAAAAAATTATTATTTGAATAATTTACTATAGAAAAGGCAATCCCTGGCGCGATTAAAATTTGGGACAGTAGAAAATTATTTTTTGAAAAATTTGCTATAGAAAAGGCAATCCCTGGGGTATTTAAAATTTTCGACAGTAAAAAATTATTTTTTGAATAATTTACTATAGAAAAGGCAATCCCTGGCGCAATTAAAATTTGCGACAGTATAAAATTATTTTTTGAAAAATTTACTGTAGAAAAGGCAATCCCTGGTGCAATTAAAATTTGCGACAGTAGAAAATTATTTTTTGAAAAATTTACTGTAGAAAAGGCAATCCCTGGCGCAATTAAATTTTGCGACAGTAAAAAGTTATTTTTTGAAAAATTAACTATAGAAAAGGCAATCCCTGGCGTAATTAAAATTTCCGACAGTATAAAATTATTTTTTGTAAAATTTACTGTAGAAAAGGCAATCCCTGGCGCAATTAAAATTTGCGACAGTAAAAAATTATTTTTTGAAAAATTTACTGTAGAAAAGGCAATCCCTGGCGCAATTAAAATTTGCGACAGTAGAAAATTATTTTTTGAAAAATTTACTGTAGAAAAGGCAATCCCTGGCGCAATTAAAATTTGCTACAGTAAAAAATTATTTTTTGAATAATTTACTATAGAAAAGGCAATCCCTGGCGGATTTAAAATTTGCGACAGTAAAAAATTAATTTGTGAAAAATTTACTATAGAAAAGGCAATCCCTGGCGCAATTAAAATTTGCGACAGTAAAAAATTATTTTTTGTAAAATTTACTATAGAAAAGGCAATCCCTGGCGTAATTAAAATATGCCACAGTAGAAAATTAATTTGTGAAAAATTTACTGTAGAAAAGGCAATACCTGGCGGATTTAAAATTTGCGACAGTAAAAAATTATTTTTTGCAAAATTTACTATAGAAAAGGCAATCCCTGGCGGATTTAAAATTTGCGACAGTAAAAAATTAATTTTTGAAAAATTTACTATAGAAAAGGCAATCCCTGGCGCAATTAAAATTTGCGACAGTAGAAAATTATTTTTTGAATAATTTACTATAGAAAAGGCAATCCCTGGCGCAATTGAAATTTGCGACAGTAGAAAATTATTTTTTGAAAAATTTACTGTAGAAACGGCAATCCCTGGCGCAATTAAAATTTGCGACAGTAAAAAATTATTTTTTGAAAAATTTACTATAGAAAAGGCAATCCCTGGCGTAATTAAAATTTGCGACAGTAAAAAATTAGTTTTTGAAAAATTTACTGTAGAAAAGGCAATCCCTGGCGTAATTAAAATTTGCGACAGTAAAAAATTTTTTTTGAAAAATTTACTGTAGAAAAGGCAATTCCTGGCGCAATTAAAGTTTGCGGCAGTAGAAAATTATTTTTTGAAAAATTTACTATAGAAAAGGCAATCCCTGGCGTAATTAAAACTTGCGACAGTAAAAAATTATTTTTTGAAAAATTTACTATAGAAAAGGCAAACCCTGGCGTAATTAAAATTTGCGACAGTAAAAAATTAGTTTTTGAAAAAATTACTGTAGAAAAGGCAATCCCTGGCGCAATTAAAATTTGCGACAGTAAAAAATTATTTTTTGAATAATTTACTGTAGAAAAGGCAATCCCTGGCGTATTTAAAATTTGCGACAGTATAAAATTAAATTTTGTAAATTTACTATAGAAAAGGCAATCCCTGGCGCAATTAAAATTTGCCACAGTTAAAAATTAATTTTTGAAAAATTTACTATAGAAAAGGAAATCCCTGGCGTATTTAAAATTTGCGACAGTAAAAAATTATTTTTTGAAAAATTTACTGTAGAAAAGGCAATCCCTGGCGCAATTCAAATTTGGGACAGTAGAAAATTATTTTTTGAAAAATTTACTATAGAAGTGGCAATCCCTGGCGTATTTCAAATTTTCGACAGTAAAAAATTATTTTTTGAATAATTAACTATAGAAAAGGCAATCCCTGGCGGATTTAAAATTTCCGACAGTATAAAATTAAATTTTGAAAAATTTACTATATACTCAATTAAAATTTGCGGCAGTAAAAAATTAATTTTTGAATAATTTACTATAGAAAAAGCACACCCTGGCGCAATTAAAATTGCGACAGTAAGAAATTATTTTTTGAATAATTTACTATAGAAAAGGCAATCCCTGGCGTAATTAAAATTTGCGACAGTAAAAAATTATTTTTTGAAAAATTTACTGTAGAAAAGGCAATCCCTGGCGCAATTAAAATTTGCGACAGTACAAAATTATTTTTTGAAAAATTTACTATAGAAAAGGCAATCCCTGGCGCAATTAAAATTTGCGACAGTAAAAAATTATTTTTTGAAAAATTTACTATAGAAAAGGCAATCCCTGGCGCAATTAAAATTTGCTACAGTACAAAATTATTTTTTGAATAATTTACTATAGAAAAGGCAATCCCTGGCGGATTTAAAATTTGCGACAGTAAAAAATTATTTTTTGCAAAATTTACTATAGAAAAGGCAATCCCTGGCGGATTTACAATTTGCGAAAGTAAAAAATTATTTTTTGAAAAATTTACTATATAAAAGGCAATCCCTGGCGCAATTAAAATTTCCGACAGTAAAAAGTTATTTTTTGAAAAATTTACTGTAGAAAAGGCAATCCCTGGCGCAATTAAAATTTGGGACAGTAGAAAATTATTTTTTGAAAAATTTACTATAGAAAAGGTAATCCCTGGCGTATTTAAAATTTTCGACAGTAAAAAATTATTTTTTGAATAATTTACTATAGAAAAGGCAATCCCTGGCGTATTTAAAATTTGCGACAATAAAAAATTAATTTGTGAAAAATTTATTTTAGAAAAGGCAATCCCTGGCGGATTTAAAATTTGCGACAGTATAAAATTAAATTTTGAAAAATTTACTATAGAAAAGGCAATCCCTGGCACAATTAAAAATTTGGGACAGTGTAAAATTATTGTTTGAAAAATTTACTGTAGAAAAGGCAATCCTCGGCGCAATTAAAATTTGCGACAGTAGAAAATTATTTTTTGAAAAATTTACAGTAGAAACGGCAATCCCTGACGCAATTAAAATTTGCGACAATAAAAAATTATTTTTTGAAAAATTTACTATAGAAAAGGCAATCCCTGGCGTAATTAAAATTTGCGACAGTAAAAAATTAGTTTTTGAAAAATTTACTGTAGAAAAGGCAATCCCTGGCGTAATTAAAATTTGCGACAGTAAAAAATTTTTTTTGAAAAATTTACTGTAGAAAAGGCAATCCCTGGCGCAATTAAAATTTGCGACAGTAAAAAATTATTTTTGGAAAAATTTACTATAGAAAAGGCAATCCCCGGCGTAATTAAAATTTGCGACAGTAAAAAATTATTTTTTGAAAAATTTACTATAGAAAAGGCAAACCGTGGCGTAATTAAAATTTGCGACAGTAAAAAATTAGTTTTTGAAAAATTTACTGTAGAAAAGCCAATCCCTGGCGCAATTAAAATTTGCGACAGTTAAAAATTAATTTTTGAAAAATTTACTATAGAAATGGCAATCCCTGGCGTATTTAAAATTTGCGGCAGTAAAAAATTATTTTTTGAAAAATTTACTGTAGAAAAGGCAATCCCTGGCGCAATTAAAATTTGGGACAGTAGAAAATTATTTTTTGAAAAATTTACTATAGAAAAGGCAATCCCTGGCGTATTTAAAATTTGCGACAGTACAAAATTATTTTTTGAATAATTTACTACAGAAAAGGCAATCCCTGGCGGATTTAAAATTTGCGACAGTATGAAATTAAATTTTGAAAAATTTACTATATACTCAATTAAAATTTGCGGCAGTAAAAAATTAATTTTTGAATAATTTACTATAGAAAAGGCAATCCCTGGCGCAATTAAAATTGCGACAGTAAAAAATTATTTTTTGAATAATTTACTATAGAAAAGGCAATCCCTGGCGTAATTAAAATTTGCGACAGTAAAAAATTATCTTTTGAAAAATTTACTGTAGAAAAGGCAATCCCTAGCGCAATTAAAATTTGCGACAGTATAAAATTATTTTTTGAAAAATTTACTGTAGAAAAGGCAATCCCTGGCGCAATTAAAATTTGCGACAGTAGAAAATTATTTTTTGAAAAATTTACTGTAGAAAAGGCAATCCCTGGCGCAATTAAATTTTGCGACAGTAAAAAACTATTTTTTGAAAAATTTACTATAGAAAAGGCAATCCCTGGCGTAATTAAAATTTCCGACAGTATAAAATTATTTTTTGTAAAATTTACTGTAGAAAAGGCAATCGCTGGCGCAATTAAAATTTGCGACAGTAAAAAATTATTTTTTGAAAAATTTACTGTAGAAAAGGCAATCCCTGGCGCAATTAAAATTTGCGACATTAGAAAATTATTTTTTGAAAAATTTACTGTAGAAAAGGCAATCCCCGGCGGATTTAAAATTGGCGACAGTAGAAAATTATTTTTTGAAAAATTTACTATAGAAAAGGCAATCCTTGGCGTATTTAAAATTTGCGACAGTAAAAAATTATTTTTTGAATAATTTACTATAGAAAAGGCAATCCATGGCGGATTTAAAATTTGCGACAATATAAAATTAAATTTTGAATAAATTACTATAGAAAAGGCAATCCCTGGCGTATTTAAAATTTGCGACAGTAGAAAATTATTTTTTGAAAAATTTACTATAGAAAAGGCAATCCCTGGCGCAATTAAAATTTGCGACAGTAAAAAATTATTTTTTGAATAATTTACTATAGAAAAGGCAATCCCTGGCGTAATTAAAATTTGCGACAGTAAAAAATTATTTTTTGAAAAATTTGCTGTAGAAAAGGCAATCCCTGGCGCAATTAAAATTTGCGACTGTACAAAATTATTTTTTGAAAAATTTACTATAGAAAAAGCAATCCCTGGCGTATTTAAAATTTGCGACAGTAAAAAATTATTTTTTGAATAATTTACTATAGAAAAGGCAATCCCTGGCGGATTTAAAATTTGCGACAGTATAAAATTAAATTTTGAAAAATTTACTATAGAAAAGGCAATCCCTGGCGCAATTAAAATTTGCGACAGTATAAAATTATTTTTTGAAAAATTTACTGTAGAAAAGGCAATCCCTGGCGCAATTAAAATTTGCGACAATATAAAATTAAATTTTGAATAAATTACTATAGAAAAGGCAATCCCTGGCGTATTTAAAATTTGCGACAGTAGAAAATTATTTTTTGAAAAATTTACTATAGAAAAGGCAATCCCTGGCGCAATTAAAATTTGCGACAGTAAAAAATTATTTTTTGAATAATTTACTATAGAAAAGGCAATCCCAGGGGTAATTAAAATTTGCGACAGTAAAAAATTATTTTTTGAAAAATTTACTATAGAAAAGGCAATCCCTGGCGTATTTAAAATTTGCGACAGTAGAAAATTATTTTTTGAAAAATTTACTGTAGAAAAGGCAATCCCTGGCGTATTTAAAATTTGCGACAGTAAAAAATTATTTTTTGAATAATTTACTATAGAAAAGGCAATCCCTGGCGGATTTAAAATTTGCGACAGTATAAAATTAAATTTTGAAAAATTTACTATAGAAAAGGCAATTCCTGGCGTATTTAAAATTTGCGACAGTAGAAAATTATTTTTTGAAAAATTTACTATAGAAAGGACAATCCCTGGCGCAATTAAAATCTGCGACAGTATAAAATTATTTTTGAAATAATTACTATAGAAAATTTAATCCCTGGCGCAATTAAAATTTGCGACAGTAAAAAATTATTTTTTGAATAATTTACTATAGAAAAGGCAATCCCTGGCGTAATTAAAATTTGCGACAGTAAAAAATTATTTTTTGAAAAATTTACTGTAGAAAAGGCAATCCCTGGCGCAATTAAATTTTGCGACAGTAGAAAATTATTTTTTGAAAAATTTACTATAGAAAAGCAATACTTGGCGTATTTAAAATTTGCGACAGTAAAAAATTATTTTTTGAATAATTTACTATAGAAAAGGCAATCCCTGGCGGTTTTAAAATTTGCGACAGTATAAAATTAAATTTTGAAAAATTTACTATATACTCAATTAAAATTTGCAGCAGTAAAAAATTAATTTTTGAATAATTTACTATAGAAAAGCAATCCCTGGCGCAATTAAAATTGCGACAGTAAAAAATTATTTTTTGAATAATTTACTATAGAAAAGGCAATCTGGCGTAATTAAAATTTGCGACAGTAAAAAATTATTTTTTGAAAAATTTACTGTAGAAAAGGCAATCCCTGGCGCAATTAAAATTTGCGACTGTACAAAATTATTTTTTGAAAAATTTACTATAGAAAAAGCAATCCCTGGCGTATTTAAAATTTGCGACAGTAAAAAATTATTTTTTGAATAATTTACTATAGAAAAGGCAATCCCTGGCGGATTTAAAATTTGCGACAGTATAAAATTAAATTTTGAAAAATTTACTATAGAAAAGGCAATCCCTGGCGCAATTAAAATTTGCGACAGTATAAAATTATTTTTTGAAAAATTTACTGTAGAAAAGGCAATCCCTGGCGCAATTAAAATTTGCGACAGTAGAAAATTATTTTTTGAAAAATTTACTGTAGAAAAGGCAATCCCTGGCGCAATTAAATTTTGCGACAGTAAGAAATTATGTTTTGAAAAATTTACTATAGAAAAGGCAATCCCTGGCGTAATTAAAATTTCCGACAGTATAAAATTATTTTTTGTAAAATTTACTGTACAAAATGCAATCCCTGGCGCAATTAAAATTTGCGACAGTAAAAAATTATTTTTTGAAAAATTTACTGTAGAAAAGGCAATCCCTGGCGCAATTAAAATTTGCGACAGTAGAAAATTATTTTTTGAAAAATTTACTGTAGAAAAGGCAAACCCTGGCGCAATTAAAATTTGCGACAGTAAAAAATTATTTTTTGAATAATTTACTATAGAAAAGGCAATCCCTGGCGCAATTAAAATTTGCGACAGTAACAAATTATTTTTTGAAAAATTTACTATAGAAAAGGCAATCCCTGGCGTAATTAAAATTTGCGACAGTAAAAAATTATTTTTTGAAAAATTTACTATAGAAAAGGCAATCCCTGGCGTAATTAAAATTTGCGACAGTAAAAAATTAGTTTTTGAAAAATTTACTGTAGAAAAGGCAATCCCTGGCGCATTTAAAATTTGCGACAGTAAAAAATTATTTTTTGAATAATTTACTATAGAAAAGGCAATCCCTGGCGTATTTAAAATTTGCGACAGTATAAAATTAAATTTTGAAAAATTTACTATAGAAAAGGCAATCCCTGCCGCAATTAAAATTTGCGACAGTAAAAAATTAATTTTTGAAAAATTTACTATAGAAAAGGCAATCCCTGGCGCATTTAAAGTTTGCGACAGTAAAAAATTATTTTTTGAAAAATTTACTGTAGAAAATGCAATCCCTGGCGCAATTAAAATTTGCGACAGTAGGAAATTATTTTTGAAAAATTTACTGTAGAAAAGGCAATCCCTGGCGTATTTAAAATTTGCGACAGTAAAAAATTATTTTTTGAATAATTTACTATAGAAAAGGCAATCCCTGGCGGATTTAAAATTTGCCACAGTATAAAATTAAATTTTGAAACATTTACTATAGAAAAGGCAATCCCTGGCGTATTTAAAATTTGCGACAGTAGAAAATTATTTTTTGAAAAATTTACTATAGAAAAGGCAATCCCTGGCGCAATTAAAATTTTCGACAGTAGAAAATTATTTTTTGAAAAATTTACTATAGAAAAGGCAAACCCTGGCGCAATTAAAATTTGCGACAGTATAAAATTATTTTTTGAAAAATTTACTATAGAAAAGGCAAACCCTGGCGCAATTAAAATTTGCGACAGTAAAAAATTATTTTTTGAATAATTTACTATAGAAAATGCAATCCCTGGCGTAATTAAAATTTGCGACAGTAAAAAAATATTTTTTGAAAAATTTACTGTAGAAAAGGCAATCCCTGGCGCAATTAAAATTTGCGACAGTAGAAAATTATTTTTTGAAAAATTTACTATAGAAAAGGCAGTCCTTGGCGTATTTAAAATTTGCGACAGTAAAAAATTATTTTTTGAATAATTTACTATAGAAAAGGCAATCCCTGGCGGATTTAAAATTTGCGACAGTATAAAATTAAATTTTGAAAAATTTACTATAGAAAAGGCAATCCCTGGCGCATTTAAAATTTGCGACAGTAGAAAATTATTTTTTGAAAAATTTACTATAGAAAAGGCAATCCCTGGCGCAATTAAAATTTGCGACAGTGGAAAATTATTTTTTTGAAAAATTTACTATAGAAAAGGCAATCCCTGGCGTATTTAAAATTTGCGACAGTAAAAAATTATGTTTTGAATAATTTACTATAGAAAAGGCAATCCCTGGCGGATTTAAAATTTGCGACAGTATAAAATTAAATTTTGAAAAATTTACTATAGAAAAGGCAATCCCTGGCGTATTTAAAATTTGCGACATTAGAAAATTATTTTTTAGAAAAATTTACTATAGAAAAGGCAATCCCTGGCGCAATTAAAATTTGCGATAGTAGAAAACTATTTTTTGAAAAATTTACTATAGAAAAGGCAATCCCTGGCGTATTTAAAATTTGCGACATTAAAAAATTATTTTTTGAATAATTAACTATAGAAAAGGCAATCCCTGGCGGATTTAAAATTTGCGACAGTAAAAAATTATTTTTTGAAAAATTTACTATAGAAAAGGCAATCCCTGGCGTATTTAAAATTTGCGACAGTACAAAATTAATTTGTGAAAAATTTACTATAGAAAAGGCAATGCCTGGCGGATTTAAAATTTGTGACAGTATAAAATTAAATTTTGAAAAATTTACTATAGAAAAGTCAATCCCTGGCGCAATTAACATTTGCGACAGTAAAAAATTAATTTTTGAATAATTTACTACAGAAAAGGCAATCCCTGGCGCAATTAAAATTTGCGACAGTAAAAAATTATTTTTTGAATAATTTACTATAGGAAAGGCAATCCCTGGCGCAATTAAAATTTGCGACATTAGAAAATTATTTTTTGAAAAATTTACTGTAGAAAAGGCAATCCCTGGCGTAATTAAAATTTGCGACAGTAAAAAATTATTTTTTGAAAAATTTACTATAGAAAAGGCAATCCCTGGCGTAATTAAAATTTGCGACAGTAAAAAATTAGTTTTTGAAAAATTTACTGTAGAAAAGCCATTCCTGGCGTATTTAAAAATTGCGACAGTAAAAAATAATTTTTTGAAAAATTTACTGTAGAAAAGGCAATCCTTGGCGCAATTAAAATTTGCGACAGTAGAAAATAATTTTTTGAAAAATTTACTATAGAAAAGGCAATCCCTGGCGTATTTAAAATTTGCGACAGTAAAAAATTATTTTTTGAATAATTTACTATAGAAAATGCAATCTCTGGCGGATTTAAAATTTGCGACAGTATAAAATTAAATTTTGAAAAATTTACTATAGAAAAGGCAATCCCTGGCGTATTTAAAATTTGCGACAGTAGAAAATTATTTTTTGAAAATTTTACTATAGAAAAGCAATCCCTGGCGCAATTAAAATTTGCGACAGTAGAAAATTATTTTTTGAAAAATTTACTATAGAAAAGGCAATCCCTGGCGTATTTAAAATTTGCGACAGTAAAAAATTATTTTTTGAATAATTTAGTATAGAAAAGGCAATCCCTGGCGGATTTAAAATTTGCGACAGTATAAAATTAAATTTTGAAAAATTTACTATAGAAAAGGCAATCCCTGGCGTATTTAAAATTTGCGACAGTAGAAAATTATTTTTTGAAAAATTTACTATAGAAAAGGCAATCCCTGGCGCAATTAAAATTTGCGACAGTATAAAATTATTTTTGAAAAAATTAATATAGAAAAATTAATCCCTGGCGCAATTAAAATTTGCGACAGTAAAAAATTATTTTTTGAATAATTTACTATAGAAAAGGCAATCCCTGGCGTAATTAAAATTTGCGACAGTAAAAAATTATTTTTTGAAAAATTTACTGTAGAAAAGGCAATCCCTGGCGCAATTAAATTTTGCGACAGTAGAAAATTATTTTTTGAAAAATTTACTATAGAAAAGGCAATACTTGGCGTATTTAAAATTTGCGACAGTAAAAAATTATTTTTTGAATAATTTACTATAGAAAAGGCAATCCCTGGCGTAATTAAAATTTGCGACAGTAAAAAATTATTTTTTGAAAAATTTACTGTAGAAACGGCAATCCCTGGCGCAATTAAATTTTGCGACAGTAGAAAATTATTTTTTGAAAAATTTACTATAGAAAAGGCAATACTTGGCGTATTTAAAATTTGCGACAGTAAAAAATTATTTTTTGAAAAATTTACTATAGAAAAGGCAATCCCTGGCGTATTTAAAATTTGCGGCAGTAAAAAATTATTTTTTGAATAATTTACTATAGAAAAGGCAATCCCTGGCGGATTTAAAATTTGCGACAGTATAAAATTAAATTTTGAAAAATTTACTATAGAAAAGGCAATCCCTGGCGTATTTAAAATTTGCGACAGTAGAAAATTATTTTTTGAAAAATTTACTATAGAAAAGGCAATCCCTGGCGCAATTAAAATTTGCGACAGTATAAAATTATTTTTGAAAAAATTACTATAGAAAAATTAATCCCTGGCGCAATTAAAATTTGCCACAGTAAAAAATTATTTTTTGAATAATTTACTATAGAAAAGGCAATCCCTGGCGTAATTAAAATTTGCGACAGTAAAAAATTATTTTTTGAAAAATTTACTGTAGAAAAGGCAATCCCTGGCGCAATTAAATTTTGCGACAGTAAAAAATTAATTTTTGAATAATTTACTATAGAAAAGCAATCCCTGGCGCAATTAAAATTGCGACAGTAAAAAATAATTTTTTGAATAATTTACTATAGAAAAGGCAATCCCTGGCGTATTTAAAATTTGCGACAGTAAAAAATTATTTTTTGAATAATTTACTATAGAAAATGCAATCTCTGGCGGATTTAAAATTTGCGACAGTATAAAATTAAATTTTGAAAAATTTACTATAGAAAAGGCAATCCCTGGCGTATTTAAAATTTGCGACAGTAGAAAATTATTTTTTGAAAATTTTACTATAGAAAAGCAATCCCTGGCGCAATTAAAATTTGCGACAGTAGAAAATTATTTTTTGAAAAATTTACTATAGAAAAGGCAATCCCTGGCGTATTTAAAATTTGCGACAGTAAAAAATTATTTTTTGAATAATTTACTATAGAAAAGGCAATCCCTGGCGGATTTAAAATTTGCGACAGTATAAAATTAAATTTTGAAAAATTTACTATAGAAAAGGCAATCCCTGGCGTATTTAAAATTTGCGACAGTAGAAAATTATTTTTTGAAAAATTTACTATAGAAAAGGCAATCCCTGGCGCAATTAAAATTTGCGACAGTATAAAATTATTTTTGAAAAAATTACTATAGAAAAATTAATCCCTGGCGCAATTAAAATTTGCGACAGTAAAAAATTATTTTTTGAATAATTTACTATAGAAAAGGCAATCCCTGGCGTAATTAAAATTTGCGACAGTAAAAAATTATTTTTTGAAAAATTTACTGTAGAAAAGGCAATCCCTGGCGCAATTAAATTTTGCGACAGTAGAAAATTATTTTTTGAAAAATTTACTATAGAAAAGGCAATACTTGGCGTATTTAAAATTTGCGACAGTAAAAAATTATTTTTTGAATAATTTACTATAGAAAAGGCAATCCCTGGCGTAATTAAAATTTGCGACAGTAAAAAATTATTTTTTGAAAAATTTACTGTAGAAAAGGCAATCCCTGGCGCAATTAAATTTTGCGACAGTAGAAAATTATTTTTTGAAAAATTTACTATAGAAAAGGCAATACTTGGCGTATTTAAAATTTGCGACAGTAAAAAATTATTTTTTGAAAAATTTACTATAGAAAAGGCAATCCCTGGCGTATTTAAAATTTGCGGCAGTAAAAAATTATTTTTTGAATAATTTACTATAGAAAAGGCAATCCCTGGCGGATTTAAAATTTCCGACAGTATAAAATTAAATTTTGAAAAATTTACTATAGAAAAGGCAATCCCTGGCGTATTTAAAATTTGCGACAGTAGAAAATTATTTTTTGAAAAATTTACTATAGAAAAGGCAATCCCTGGCGCAATTAAAATTTGCGACAGTATAAAATTATTTTTGAAAAAATTACTATAGAAAAATTAATCCCTGGCGCAATTAAAATTTGCCGTAGTAAAAAATTATTTTTTGAATAATTTACTATAGAAAAGGCAATCCCTGGCGTAATTAAAATTTGCGACAGTAAAAAATTATTTTTTGAAAAATTTACTGTAGAAAAGGCAATCCATGGCGCAATTAAATTTTGCGCCAGTAAAAAATTAATTTTTGAATAATTTACTATAGAAAAGCAATCCCTGGTGCAATTAAAATTGCGACAGTAAAAAATAATTTTTTGAATAATTTACTATAGAAAAGGCAATCCCTGGCGTAATTAAAATTTGCGACAGTAAAAAATTATTTTTTGAAAAATTTACTGTAGAAAAGGCAATCCCTGGCGCAATTAAAATTTGCGACAGTACAAAATTATTTTTTGAAAAATTTACTATAGAAAAGGCAATCCCTGGCGTATTTAAAATTTGCGACAGTAAAAAATTATTTTTTGAATAATTTATTATAGAAAAGGCAATCCCTGGCGGATTTAAAATTTGCGACAGTATAAAATTAAATTTTGAAAAACTTACTATAGAAAAGGCAATCCCTGGCGCAATTAAAATTTGCGACAGTATAAAATTATTTTTTGAAAAATTTACTGTAGAAAAGGCAATCCCTGGCGCAATTAAAATATGCGACAGTAGAAAATTATTTTTTGAAAAATTTACTGTAGAAAAGGCAATCCCTGGCGCAATTAAATTTTGCGACAGTAAAAAATTATTTTTTGAAAAATTTACTATAGAAAAGGCGATCCCTGGCGTAATTAAAATTTCCGACAGTATAAAATTATTTTTTGTAAAATTTACTGTACAAAATGCAATCCCTGGCGCAATTAAAATTTGCGACAGTAAAAAATTATTTTTTGAAAAATTTACTGTAGAAAAGGCAATCCCTGGCGCAATTAAAATTTGCGACAGTAGAAAATTATTTTTTGAAAAATTTACTGTAGAAAAGGCAATCCCTGGCGCAATTAAAATTTGCTACAGTAAAAAATTATTTTTTGAATAATTTACTATAGAAAAGGCAATCCCTGGCGGATTTAAAATTTGCGACAGTAAAAAATTATTTTTTGAATAATTTACTATAGAAAAGACAATCCCTGGCGGATTTAAAATTTGCGACAGTATAAAATTAAATTTTGAAAAAATTACTATAGAAAAGGCAATCCCTGGTGTATTTAAAATTTGCGACAGTAGAAAATTATTTTTTTGAAAAATTTACTATAGAAAAGGCAATCCCTGGCGCAATTAAAATTTGCGACAGTAAAAAATTATTTTTTGAATAATTTACTACAGAAAAGGCAATCCCAGGGGTAATTAAAATTTGCGACAGTAAAAAATTATTTTTTGAAAAATTTACTGTAGAAAAGGCAATCCCGGGCGCAATTAAAATTTGCGACAGTAGAAAATTATTTTTTGAAAAATCTACTATAGAAAAGGCAATCCGTGGCGTATTTAAAATTTGCGACAGTAAAAAATTATTTTTTGAATAATTTACTATAGAAAAGGCAATCCCTGGCGGATTTAAAATTTGCGAAAGTAAAAAATTATTTTTTGAAAAATTTACTAAAGAAAAGGCAATCCCTGGCGTATTTAAAATTTGCGACAATAAAAAATTAATTTGTGATAAATTTATTTTAGAAAAGGCAATCCCTGGCGGATTTAAAATTTGCGACAGTATAAAATTAAATTTTGAAAAATTTACTATAGAAAAGGCAATCCCTGGCACAATTAAAAATTTGGGACAGTGTAAAATTATTGTTTGAAAAATTTACTGTAGAAAAGGCAATCCTTGGCGCAATTAAAATTTGCGACAGTAGAAAATTATTTTTTGAAAAATTTACAGTAGAAACGGCAATCCCTGGCGCAATTAAAATTTGCGACAGTAAAAATTTATTTTTTGAAAAATTTACTATAGAAAAGGCAATCCCTGGCGTAATTAAAATTTGCGACAGTAAAAAATTAGTTTTTGAAAAATTTACTGTAGAAAAGGCAATCCCTGGCGTAATTAAAATTTGCGACAGTAAAAAATTTTTTTTGAAAAATTTACTGTAGAAAAGGCAATCCCTGGCGCAATTAAAATTTGCGACAGTAAAAAATTATTTTTGGAAAAATTTACTATAGAAAAGGCAATCCCTGGCGTAATTAAAATTTGCGACAGTAAAAAATTATTTTTTGAAAAATTTACTATAGAAAAGGCAAACCCTGGCGTAATTAAAATTTGCGACAGTAAAAAATTAGTCTTTGAAAAATTTAGTGTAGAAAAGGCAATCCCTGGCGCAATTAAAATTTGCGACAGTTAAAAATTAATTTTTGAAAAATTTACTATAGAAATGGCAATCCCTGGCGTATTTAAAATTTGCGACAGTAAAAAATTATTTTTTGAAAAATTTACTGTAGAAAAGGCAATCTCTGGCGCAATTAAAATTTGGGACAGAAGAAAATTATTTTTTGAAAAATTTGCTATAGAAAAGGCAATCCCTGGCGTATTTAAAATTTGCGACAGTACAAAATTATTTTTTGAATAATTTACTATAGAAAAGGCAATCCCTGGCGGATTTAAAATTTGCGACAGTATGAAATTAAATTTTGAAAAATTTACTATATACTCAATTAAAATTTGCGGCAGTAAAAAATTAATTTTTGAATAATTTACTATAGAAAAGGCAATCCCTGGCGCAATTAAAATTGCGACAGTAAAAAATTATTTTTTGAATAATTTACTATAGACAAGGCAATCCCTGGCGTAATTAAAATTTGCGACAGTAAAAAATTATCTTTTGAAAAATTTACTGTAGAAAAGGCAATCCCTGGCGCAATTAAAATTTGCGACAGTATAAAATTATTTTTTGAAAAATTTACTGTAGAAAAGGCAATCCCTGGCGCAATTAAAATTTGCGACAGTAGAAAATTATTTTTTGAAAAATTTACTGTAGAAACGGCAATCCCTGGCGCAATTAAATTTTGCGACAGTAAAAAACTATTTTTTGAAAAATTTACTATAGAAAAGGCAATCCCTGGCGTAATTAAAATTTCCGACAGTATAAAATTATTTTTTGTAAAATTTACTGTAGAAAAGGCAATCGCTGGCGCAATTAAAATTTGCGACAGTAAAAAATTATTTTTTGAAAAATTTACTGTAGAAAAGGCAATCCCTGGCGCAATTAAAATTTGCGACAGTAGAAAATTATTTTTTGAAAAATTTACTGTAGAAAACGCAATCCCCGGCGGATTTAAAATTGGCGACAGTAGAAAATTATTTTTTGAAAAATTTACTATAGAAAAGGCAATCCTTGGCGTATTTAAAATTTGCGACAGTAAAAAATTATTTGTTGAATAATTTACTATAGAAAAGGCAATCCCTGGCGGATTTAAAATTTGCGACAATATAAAATTAAATTTTGAAAAAATTACTACAGAAAAGGCAATCCCTGGCGTATTTAAAATTTGCGACAGTAGAAAATTATTTTTTGAAAAATTTACTATAGAAAAGGCAATCCCTGGCGCAATTAAAATTTGCGACAGTAAAAAATTATTTTTTGAATAATTTACTATAGAAAAGGCAATCCCAGGGGTAATTAAAATTTGCGACAGTAAAAAATTATTTTTTGAAAAATTTACTGTAGAAAAGGCAATCCCGGGCGCAATTAAAATTTGCGACAGTAGAAAATTATTTTTTGAAAAATTTACTATAGAAAAGGCAATCCGTGGCGTATTTAATATTTGCGACAGTAAAAAATTATTTTTTGAATAATTTACTATAGAAAAGGCAATCCCTGGCGGATTTAAAATTTGCGAAAGTAAAAAATTATTTTTTGAAAAATTTACTAAAGAAAAGGCAATCCCTGGCGTATTTAATATTTGCGACAATAAAAAATTAATTTGTGAAAAATTTATTTTAGAAAAGGCAATCCCTGGCGGATTTAAAATTTGCGACAGTATAAAATTAAATTTTGAAAAATTTACTATAGAAAAGGCAATCCCTGGCACAATTAAAAATTTGGGACAGTGTAAAATTATTGTTTGAAAAATTTACTGTAGAAAAGGCAATCCTTGGCGCAATTAAAATTTGCGACAGTAGAAAATTATTTTTTGAAAAATTTACTGTAGAAACGGCAATCCCTGGCGCAATTAAAATTTGCGATAGTAAAAAATTATTTTTTGAAAAATTTACTATAGAAAAGGCAATCCCTGGCGTAATTAAAATTTGCGACAGTAAAAAATTAGTTTTTGAAAAATTTACAGTAGAAAAGGCAATCCCTGGCGTAATTAAAATTTGCGACAGTAAAAATTTTTTTTTGAAAAATTTACTGTAGAAAAGGCAATCCCTGGGGCAATTAAAATTTGCGACAGTAGAAAATTATTTTTTGAAAAATTTACTATAGAAAAGGCAATCGCTGGCGTAACTAAAATTTGCGACAGTAAAAAATTATTTTTTGAAAAATCTACTATAGAAAAGGCAAACCCTGGCGTAATTAAAATTTGCGACAGTAAAAAATTTTTTTTGAAAAATTTACTGTAGAAAAGGCAATCCCTGGCGCAATTAAAATTTGCGACAGTAAAAAATTATTTTTGGAAAAATTTACTATAGAAAAGGCAATCCCTGGCGTAATTAAAATTTGCGACAGTAAAAAATTATTTTTTGAAAAATTTACTATAGAAAAGGCAAACCCTGGCGTAATTAAAATTTGCGACAGTAAAAAATTAGTTTTTAAAAAATTTACTGTAGAAAAGGCAATCCCTGGCGCAATTAAAATTTGCGACAGTTAAAAATTAATTTTTGAAAAATTTAATATAGAAATGGCAATCCCTGGCTTATTTAAAATTTGCGACAGTAAAAAATTATTTTTTGAAAAGTTTACAAAAAAAAAGCAATCCCTGGCGCAATTAAAATTTGGGACAGTAGAAAATTATTTTTTGAAAAATTTACTATAGAAAAGGCAATCCCTGGCGTATTTAAAATTTGCGACAGTACAAAATTATTTTTTGAATAATTTACTATAGAAAAGGCAATCCCTGGCGGATTTAAAATTTGCGACACTATGAAATTAAATTTTGAAAAATTTACTATATACTCAATTAAAATTTGCGGCAGTAAAAAATTAATTTTTGAATAATTTACTATAGAAAAGGCAATCCCTGGCGCAATTAAAATTGCGACAGTAAAAAATTATTTTTTGAATAATTTACTATAGAAAAGGCAATCCCTGGCGTAATTAAAATTTGCGACAGTAAACAATTAGTCTTTGAAAAATTTACTGTAGAAAAGGCAATCCCTGGCGCAATTAAAATTTGCGACAGTTAAAAATTAATTTTTGAAAAATTTACTATAGAAATGGCAATCCCTGGCGTATTTAAAATTTGCGACAGTAAAAAATTATTTTTTGAAAAATTTACTGTAGAAAAGGCAATCCCTGGCGTAATTAAAATTTGCGACAGTAAAAAATTTTTTTTGAAAAATTTACTGTAGAAAAGGCAATCCCTGGCGCAATTAAAATTTGCGACAGTAAAAAATTATTTTTGGAAAAATTTACTATAGAAAAGGCAATCCCTGGCGTAATTAAAATTTGCGACAGTAAAAAATTATTTTTTGAAAAATTTACTATAGAAAAGGCAAACCCTGGCGTAATTAAAATTTGCGACAGTAAAAAATTAGTCTTTGAAAAATTTACTGTAGAAAAGGCAATCCTTGGCGCAATTAAAATTTGCGACAGTTAAAAATTAATTTTTGAAAAATTTACTATAGAAGTGGCAATCCCTAGCGTATTTAAAATTTGCGACAGTAAAAAATTATTTTTTGAAAAATTTACTGTAGAAAAGGCAATCCCTGGCGGATTTAAAATTTGCGACAATATAAAATTAAATTTTGAAAAAATTACTACAGAAAAGGCAATCCCTGGCGTATTTAAAATTTGCGACAGTAGAAAATTATTTTTTGAAAAATTTACTATAGAAAAGGCAATCCCTGGCGCAATTAAAATTTGCGACAGTAAAAAATTATTTTTTGAATAATTTACTATAGAAAAGGCAATCCCAGGGGTAATTAAAATTTGCGACAGTAAAAAATTATTTTTTGAAAAATTTACTGTAGAAAAGGCAATCCCGGGCGCAATTAAAATTTGCGACAGTAGAAAATTATTTTTTGAAAAATTTACTATAGAAAAGGCAATCCGTGGCGTATTTAATATTTGCGACAGTAAAAAATTATTTTTTGAATAATTTACTATAGAAAAGGCAATCCCTGGCGGATTTAAAATTTGCGAAAGTAAAAAATTATTTTTTGAAAAATTTACTAAAGAAAAGGCAATCCCTGGCGTATTTAATATTTGCGACAATAAAAAATTAATTTGTGAAAAATTTATTTTAGAAAAGGCAATCCCTGGCGGATTTAAAATTTGCGACAGTATAAAATTAAATTTTGAAAAATTTACTATAGAAAAGGCAATCCCTGGCACAATTAAAAATTTGGGACAGTGTAAAATTATTGTTTGAAAAATTTACTGTAGAAAAGGCAATCCTTGGCGCAATTAAAGTTTGCGACAGTAGAAAATTATTTTTTGAAAAATTTACTGTAGAAACGGCAATCCCTGGCGCAATTAAAATTTGCGACAGTAAAAAATTATTTTTTGAAAAATTTACTATAGAAAAGGCAATCCCTGGCGTAATTAAAATTTGCGACAGTAAAAAATTAGTTTTTGAAAAATTTACAGTAGAAAAGGCAATCCCTGGCGTAATTAAAATTTGCGACAGTAAAAATTTTTTTTTGAAAAATTTACTGTAGAAAAGGCAATCCCTGGGGCAATTAAAATTTGCGACAGTAGAAAATTATTTTTTGAAAAATTTACTATAGAAAAGGCAATCGCTGGCGTAATTAAAATTTGCGACAGTAAAAAATTATTTTTTGAAAAATCTACTATAGAAAAGGCAAACCCTGGCGTAATTAAAATTTGCGACAGTAAAAAATTTTTTTTGAAAAATTTACTGTAGAAAAGGCAATCCCTGGCGCAATTAAAATTTGCGACAGTAAAAAATTATTTTTGGAAAAATTTACTATAGAAAAGGCAATCCCTGGCGTAATTAAAATTTGCGACAGTAAAAAATTATTTTTTGAAAAATTTACTATAGAAAAGGCAAACCCTGGCGTATTTAAAATTTGCGACAGTAAAAAATTAGTTTTTGAAAAATTTACTGTAGAAAAGGCAATCCCTGGCGCAATTAAAATTTGCGACAGTTAAAAATTAATTTTTGAAAAATTTAATATAGAAATGGCAATCCCTGGCTTATTTAAAATTTGCGACAGTAAAAAATTATTTTTTGAAAAGTTTACAAAAAAAAAGCAATCCCTGGCGCAATTAAAATTTGGGACAGTAGAAAATTATTTTTTGAAAAATTTACTACAGAAAAGGCAATCCCTGGCGTATTTAAAATTTGCGACAGTACAAAATTATTTTTTGAATAATTTACTATAGAAAAGGCAATCCCTGGCGGATTTAAAATTTGCGACACTATGAAATTAAATTTTGAAAAATTTACTATATACTCAATTAAAATTTGCGGCAGTAAAAAATTAATTTTTGAATAATTTACTATAGAAAAGGCAATCCCTGGCGCAATTAAAATTGCGACAGTAAAAAATTATTTTTTGAATAATTTACTATAGAAAAGGCAATCCCTGGCGTAATTAAAATTTGCGACAGTAAAAAATTATCTTTTGAAAAATTTACTGTAGAAAAGGCAATCCCTGGCGCAATTAAAATTTGCGACAGTATAAAATAATTTTTTGAAAAATTTACTGTAGAAAAGGCAATCCCTGGCGCAATTAAAATTTGCGACAGTAGAAAATTATTTTTTGAAAAATTTACTGTAGAAACGGCAATCCCTGGCGCAATTAAATTTTGCGACAGTAAAAAACTATTTTTTGAAAAATTTACTATAGAAAAGGCAATCCCTGGCGTAATTAAAATTTCCGACAGTATAAAATTATTTTTTGTAAAATTTACTGTAGAAAAGGCAATCGCTGGCGCAATTAAAATTTGCGACAGTAAAAAATTATTTTTTGAAAAATTTACTGTAGAAAAGGCAATCCCTGGCGCAATTAAAATTTGCGACAGTAGAAAATTATTTTTTGAAAAATTTACTGTAGAAAAGGCAATCCCCGGCGGATTTAAAATTTGCGACAATATAAAATTAAATTTTGAAAAAATTACTACAGAAAAGGCAATCCCTGGCGTATTTAAAATTTGCGACAGTAGAAAATTATATTTTGAAAAATTTACTATAGAAAAGGCAATCCCTGGCGCAATTAAAATTTGCGACAGTAAAAAATTATTTTTTGAATAATTTACTATAGAAAAGGCAATCCCAGGGGTAATTAAAATTTGCGACAGTAAAAAATTATTTTTTGAAAAATTTACTGCAGAAAAGGCAATCCCGGGCGCAATTAAAATTTGCGACAGTAGAAAATTATTTTTTGAAAAATTTACTATAGAAAAGGCAATCCGTGGCGTATTTAATATTTGCGACAGTAAAAAATTATTTTTTGAATAATTTACTATAGAAAAGGCAATCCCTGGCGGATTTAAAATTTGCGAAAGTAAAAAATTATTTTTTGAAAAATTTACTAAAGAATAGGCAATCCCTGGCGTATTTAATATTTGCGACAATAAAAAATTAATTTGTGAAAAATTTATTTTAGAAAAGGCAATCCCTGGCGGATTTAAAATTTGCGACAGTATAAAATTAAATTTTGAAAAATTTACTATAGAAAAGGCAATCCCTGGCACAATTAAAAATTTGGGACAGTGTAAAATTATTGTTTGAAAAATTTACTGTAGAAAAGGCAATCCTTGGCGCAATTAAAATTTGCGACAGTAGAAAATTATTTTTTGAAAAATTTACTGTAGAAACAGCAATCCCTGGCGCAATTAAAATTTGCTACAGTAAAAAATTATTTTTTGAAAAATTTACTATAGAAAAGGCAATCCCTGGCGTAATTAAAATTTGCGACAGTAAAAAATTAGTTTTTGAAAAATTTACAGTAGAAAAGGCAATCCCTGGCGTAATTAAAATTTGCGACAGTAAAAATTTTTTTTTGAAAAATTTACTGTAGAAAAGGCAATCCCTGGGGCAATTAAAATTTGCGACAGTAGAAAATTATTTTTTGAAAAATTTACTATAGAAAAGGCAATCGCTGGCGTAATTAAAATTTGCGACAGTAAAAAATTATTTTTTGAAAAATCTACTATAGAAAAGGCAATCCCTGGCGTAATTAAAATTTGCGACAGTAAAAAATTAGTTTTTGAAAAATTTACTGTAGAAAAGGCAATCCCTGGCGCAATTAAAATTTGCGACAGTAAAAAATTATTTTTTGAATAATTTACTATAGAAAAGTCAATCCCTGGCGTATTTAAAATTTGCGACAGTATAAAATTAAATTTTGAAAAATTTACTATAGAAAAGGCAATCCCTGGCGCAATTAAAATTTGCGACAGTTAAAAATTAATTTTTGAAAAATTTACTACAGAAATGGCAATCCCTGCCGTATTTAAAATTTGCGACAGTAAAAATTATTTTTTGAAAAATTTACTGTAGAAAAGGCAATCCCTGGCGCAATTAAATTTTGCGACAGTAAAAAGTTATTTTTTGAAAAATTTACTATAGAAAAGGCAATCCCTGTCGTATTTAAAATTTGCGACAGTAAAAAATTATTATTTGAATAATTTACTATAGAAAAGGCAATCCCTGGCGCGATTAAAATTTGGGACAGTAGAAAATTATTTTTTGAAAAATTTACTATAGAAAAGGCAATCCCTGGGGTATTTAAAATTTTCGACAGTAAAAAATTATTTTTTGAATAATTTACTATAGAAAAGGCAATCCCTGGCGCAATTAAAATTTGCGACAGTATAAAATTATTGTTTGAAAAATTTACTGTAGAAAAGGCAATCCCTGGCGCAATTAAAATTTGCGACAGTAGAAAATTATTTTTTGAAAAATTTACTGTAGAAAAGGCAATCCCTGGCGCAATTAAATTTTGCGACAGTAAAAAGTTATTTTTTGAAAAATTAACTATAGAAAAGGCAATCCCTGGCGTATTTAAAATTTCCGACAGTATAAAATTATTTTTTGTAAAATTTACTGTAGAAAAGGCAATCCCTGGCGCAATTAAAATTTGCGACAGTAAAAAATTATTTTTTGAAAAATTTACTGTAGAAAAGGCAATCCCTGGCGCAATTAAAATTTGCGACAGTAGAAAATTATTTTTTGAAAAATTTACTGTAGAAAAGGCAATCCCTGGCGCAATTAAAATTTGCTACAGTAAAAAATTATTTTTTGAATAATTTACTATAGAAAAGGCAATCCCTGGCGGATTTAAAATTTGCGACAGTAAAAAATTAATTTGTGAAAAATTTACTATAGAAAAGGCAATCCCTGGCGCAATTAAAATTTGCGACAGTAAAAAATTATTTTTTGTAAAATTTACTATAGAAAAGGCAATCCCTGGCGTAATTAAAATATGCCACAGTAGAAAATTAATTTGTGAAAAATTTACTGTAGAAAAGGCAATACCTGGCGGATTTAAAATTTGCGACAGTAAAAAATTATTTTTTGCAAAATTTACTATAGAAAAGGCAATCCCTGCCGGATTTAAAATTTGCGACAGTAAAAAATTAATTTTTGAAAAATTTACTATAGAAAGGGCAATCCCTGGCGCAATTAAAATTTGCGACAGTAGAAAATTATTTTTTGAATAATTTACTATAGAAAAGGCAATCCCTGGCGCAATTGAAATTTGCGACAGTAGAAAATTATTTTTTGAAAAATTTACTGTAGAAACGGCAATCCCTGGCGCAATTAAAATTTGCGACAGTAAAAAATTATTTTTTGAAAAATTTACTATAGAAAAGGCAATCCCTGGCGTAATTAAAATTTGCGACAGTAAAAAATTAGTTTTTGAAAAATTTACTGTAGAAAAGGCAATCCCTGGCGTAATTAAAATTTGCGACAGTAAAAAATTTTTTTTGAAAAATTTACTGTAGAAAAGGCAATTCCTGGCGCAATTAAAATTTGCGGCAGTAGAAAATTATTTTTTGAAAAATTTACTATAGAAAAGGCAATCCCTGGCGTAATTAAAATTTGCGACAGTAAAAAATTATTTTTTGAAAAATTTACTATAGAAAAGGCAAACCCTGGCGTAATTAAAATTTGCGACAGTAAAAAATTAGTTTTTTTAAAAATTACTGTAGAAAAGGCAATCCTTGGCGCAATTAAAATTTGCGACAGTAAAAAATTATTTTTTGAATAATTTACTATAGAAAAGGCAATCCCTGGCGTATTTAAAATTTGCGACAGTATAAAATTAAATTTTGTAAATTTACTATAGAAAAGGCAAACCCTGGCGCAATTAAAATTTGCCACAGTTAAAAATTAATTTTTGAAAAATTTACTATAGAAAAGGAAATCCCTGGCGTATTTAAAATTTGCGACAGTAAAAAATTATTTTTTGAAAAATTTACTGTAGAAAATGCAATCCCTGGCGCAATTAAAATTTGGGACAGTAGAAAATTATTTTTTGAAAAATTTACTATAGAAATGGCAATCCCTGGCGTATTTCAAATTTTCGACAGTAAAAAATTATTTTTTGAATAATTAACTATAGAAAAGGCAATCCCTGGCGGATTTAAAATTTGCGACAGTATAAAATTAAATTTTGAAAAATTTACTATATACTCAATTAAAATTTGCGGCAGTAAAAAATTAATTTTTGAATAATTTACTATAGAAAAAGCAATCCCTGGCGCAATTAAAATTGCGACAGTAAGAAATTATTTTTTGAATAATTTACTATAGAAAAGGCAATCCCTGGCGTAATTAAAATTTGCGACAGTAAAAAATTATTTTTTGAAAAATTTACTGTAGAAAAGGCAATCCCTGGCGCAATTAAAATTTGCGACAGTACAAAATTATTTTTTGAAAAATTTACTATAGAAAAGGCAATCCCTGGCGCAATTAAAATTTGCGACAGTAAAAAATTATTTTTTGAAAAATTTACTATAGAAAAGGCAATCCCTGGCGTAATTAAAATTTCCGACAGTATAAAATTATTTTTTGTAAAATTTACTGTTGAAAAGGCAATCCCTGGCGCAATTAAAATTTGCGACAGTAAAAAATTATTTTTTGAAAAATTTACTGTACAAAAGGCAATCCCTGGCGTAATTAAAATTTGCGACAGTAAAAAATTATTTTTTGAAAAATTCACTATAGAAAAGGCAATCCCTGGCGTAATTAAAATTTGCGACAGTAAAAAATTAGTTTTTGAAAAATTTACTGTAGAAAAGGCAATCCCTGGCGTAATTAAAATTTGCGACAGTAAAAAATTTTTTTTGAAAAATTTACTGTAGAAAAGGCAATTCCTGGCGCAATTACAATTTGCGGCAGTAGAAAATTATTTTTTGAAAAATTTACTATAGAAAAGGCAATCCCTGGCGTAATTAAAATTTGCGACAGTAAAAAATAATTTTTTGAAAAATTTACTATAGAAAAGGCAAACCCTGGCGTAATTAAAATTTGCGACAGTAAAAAATTAGTTTTTGAAAAAATTACTGTAGAAAAGGCAATCCCTGGCGCAATTAAAATTTGCGACAGTAAAAAATTATTTTTTGAATAATTTACTATAGAAAAGGCAATCCCTGGCGTATTTAAAATTTGCGACAGTATAAAATTAAATTTTGTAAATTTACTATAGAAAAGGCAATCCCTGTCGCAATTAAAATTTGCCACAGTTAAAAATTAATTTTTGAAAAATTTACTATAGAAAAGGAAATCCCTGGCGTATTTAAAATTTGCGACAGTAAAAAATTATTTTTTGAAAAATTTACTGTAGAAAAGGCAATCCCTGGCGCAATTAAAATTTGGGACAGTAGAAAATTATTTTTTGAAAAATTTACTATAGAAATGGCAATCCCTGGCGTATTTCAAATTTTCGACAGTAAAAAATTATTTTTTGAATAATTAACTATAGAAAAGGCAATCCCTGGCGGATTTAAAATTTGCGACAGTATAAAATTAAATTTTGAAAAATTTACTATATACTCAATTAAAATTTGCGGCAGTAAAAAATTAATTTTTGAATAATTTACTATAGAAAAAGCAATCCCTGGCGCAATTAAAATTGCGACAGTAAGAAATTATTTTTTGAATAATTTACTATAGAAAAGGCAATCCCAGGCGTAATTAAAATTTGCGACAGTAAAAAATTATTTTTTGAAAAATTTACTATAGAAAAGGCAATCCCTGGCGCAATTAAAATTTGCGACAGTTAAAAATTAATTTTTGAAAAATTTACTATAGAAAAGGCAATCCCAGGCTTATTTAAAATTTGCGACAGTAAAAAGTTATTTTTTGAAAAATTTACTGTAGAAAAGGCAATCCCTGGCGCAACTAAAATTTGGGACAGTAGAAAATTATTTTTTGAAAAATTTACTATAGAAAAGGCAATCCCTGGCGTATTTAAAATTTTCGACAGTAAAAAATTATTTTTTGAATAACTTACTATAGAAAAGGCAATCCCTGGCGTATTTAAAATTTGCGACAATAAAAAATTAATTTGTGAAAAATTTATTTTAGAAAAGGCAATCCCTGGCGGATTTAAAATTTGCGACAGTATAAAATTAAATTTTGAAAAATTTACTATAGAAAAGGCAATCCCTGGCACAATTAAAAATTTGGGACAGTGTAAAATTATTGTTTGAAAAATTTACTGTAGAAAAGGCAATCCTCGGCGCAATTAAAATTTGCGACAGTAGAATATTATTTTTTGAAAAATTTACAGTAGAAACGGCAATCCCTGACGCAATTAAAATTTGCGACAATAAAAAATTATTTTTTGAAAAATTTACTATAGAAAAGGCAATCCCTGGCGTAATTAAAATTTGCGACAGTAAAAAATTAGTTTTTGAAAAATTTACTGTAGAAAAGGCAATCCCTGGCGTAATTAAAATTTGCGACAGTAAAAAATTTTTTTTGAAAAATTTACTGTAGAAAAGGCAATCCCTGGCGCAATTAAAATTTGCGACAGTAAAAAATTATTTTTGGAAAAATTTACTATAGAAAAGGCAATCCCTGGCGTAATTAAAATTTGCGACAGTAAAAAATTATTTTTTGAAAAATTTACTATAGAAAAGGCAAACCCTGGCGTAATTAAAATTTGCGACAGTAAAAAATTAGTTTTTGAAAAATTTACTGTAGAAAAGGCAATCCCTGGCGCAATTAAAATTTGCGACAGTAGAAAATTATTTTTTGAAAAATTTACTATAGAAAAGGCAATCCCTGGCGTATTTAAAATTTGCGACAGTACAAAATTATTTTTTGAATAATTTACTATAGAAAAGGCCATCCCTGGCGGATTTAAAATTTGCGACAGTATGAAATTAAATTTTGAAAAATTTACTATATACTCAATTAAAATTTGCGGCAGTAAAAAATTAATTTTTGAATAATTTACTATAGAAAAGGCAATCCCTGGCGCAATTAAAATTTCGACAGTAAAAAATTATTTTTTGAATAATTTACTATAGAAAAGGCAATCCCTGGCGTAATTAAAATTTGCGACAGTAAAAAATTATCTTTTGAAAAATTTACTGTAGAAAAGGCAATCCCTAGCCCAATTAAAATTTGCGACAGTATAAAATTATTTTTTGAAAAATTTACTGTAGAAAAGGCAATCCCTGGCGCAATTAAAGTTTGCGACAGTAGAAAATTATTTTTTGAAAAATTTACTGTAGAAAAGGCAATCCCTGGCGCAATTAAATTTTGCGACAGTAAAAAACTATTTTTTGAAAAATTTACTATAGAAAAGGCAATCCCTGGCGTAATTAAAATTTCCGACAGTATAAAATTATTTTTTGTAAAATTTACTGTAGAAAAGGCAATCGCTGGCGCAATTAAAATTTGCGACAGTAAAAAATTATTTTTTGAAAAATTTACTGTAGAAAAGGCAATCCCTGGCGCAATTAAAATTTGCGACATTAGAAAATTATTTTTTGAAAAATTTACTGTAGAAAAGGCAATCCCCGGCGGATTTAAAATTGGCGACAGTAGAAAATTATTTTTTGAAAAATTTACTATAGAAAAGGCAATACTTGGCGTTATTAAAATTTGCGACAGTAAAAAATTATTTTTTGAATAATTTACTATAGAAAAGGCAATCCCTGGCGGATTTAAAATTTGCGACAATATAAAATTAAAATTTGAAAAAATTACTATAGAAAAGGCAATCCCTGGCGTATTTAAAATTTGCGACAGTAGAAAATTATTTTTTGAAAAATTTACTATAGAAAAGGCAATCCCTGGCGCAATTAAAATTTGCGACAGTAAAAAATTATTTTTTGAATAATTTACTATAGAAAAGGCAATCCCAGGGGTAATTAAAATTTGCGACAGTAAAAAATTATTTTTTGAAAAATTTACTGTAGAAAAGGCAATCCCGGGCGCAATTAAAATTTGCGACAGTAGAAAATTATTTTTTGAAAAATTTACTATAGAAAAGGCAATCCGTGGCGTATTTAATATTTGCGACAGTAAAAAATTATTTTTTGAATAATTTACTATAGAAAAGGCAATCCCTGGCGGATTTAAAATTTGCGAAAGTAAAAAATTATTTTTTGAAAAATTTACTAAAGAAAAGGCAATCCCTGGCGTATTTAAAATTTGCGACAATAAAAAATTAATTTGTGAAAAATTTATTTTAGAAAAGGCAATCCCTGGCGGATTTAAAATTTGCGACAGTATAAAATTAAATTTTTGTAAATTTACTATAGAAAAGGCAATCCCTGTCGCAATTAAAATTTGCCACAGTTAAAAATTAATTTTTGAAAAATTTACTATAGAAAAGGAAATCCCTGGCGTATTTAAAATTTGCGACAGTAAAAAATTATTTTTTGAAAAATTTACTGTAGAAAAGGCAATCCCTGGCGCAATTAAAATTTGGGACAGTAGAAAATTATTTTTTGAAAAATTTACTATAGAAATGGCAATCCCTGGCGTATTTCAAATTTTCGACAGTAAAAAATTATTTTTTGAATAATTAACTATAGAAAAGGCAATCCCTGGCGGATTTAAAATTTGCGACAGTATAAAATTAAATTTTGAAAAATTTACTATATACTCAATTAAAATTTGCGGCAGTAAAAAATTAATTTTTGAATAATTTACTATAGAAAAAGCAATCCCTGGCGCAATTAAAATTGCGACAGTAAGAAATTATTTTTTGAATAATTTACTATAGAAAAGGCAATCCCAGGCGTAATTAAAATTTGCGACAGTAAAAAATTATTTTTTGAAAAATTTACTATAGAAAAGGCAATCCCTGGCGCAATTAAAATTTGCGACAGTTAAAAATTAATTTTTGAAAAATTTACTATAGAAAAGGCAATCCCAGGCGTATTTAAAATTTGCGACAGTAAAAAGTTATTTTTTGAAAAATTTACTGTAGAAAAGGCAATCCCTGGCGCAACTAAAATTTGGGACAGTAGAAAATTATTTTTTGAAAAATTTACTATAGAAAAGGCAATCCCTGGCGTATTTAAAATTTTCGACAGTAAAAAATTATTTTTTGAATAACTTACTATAGAAAAGGCAATCCCTGGCGTATTTAAAATTTGCGACAATAAAAAATTAATTTGTGAAAAATTTATTTTAGAAAAGGCAATCCCTGGCGGATTTAAAATTTGCGACAGTATAAAATTAAATTTTGAAAAATTTACTATAGAAAAGGCAATCCCTGGCACAATTAAAAATTTGGGACAGTGTAAAATTATTGTTTGAAAAATTTACTGTAGAAAAGGCAATCCTCGGCGCAATTAAAATTTGCGACAGTAGAAAATTATTTTTTGAAAAATTTACAGTAGAAACGGCAATCCCTGACGCAATTAAAATTTGCGACAATAAAAAATTATTTTTTGAAAAATTTACTATAGAAAAGGCAATCCCTGGCGTAATTAAAATTTGCGACAGTAAAAAATTAGTTTTTGAAAAATTTACTGTAGAAAAGGCAATCCCTGGCGTAATTAAAATTTGCGACAGTAAAAAATTTTTTTTGAAAAATTTACTGTAGAAAAGGCAATCCCTGGCGCAATTAAAATTTGCGACAGTAAAAAATTATTTTTGGAAAAATTTACTATAGAAAAGGCAATCCCTGGCGTAATTAAAATTTGCGACAGTAAAAAATTATTTTTTGAAAAATTTACTATAGAAAAGGCAAACCCTGGCGTAATTAAAATTTGCGACAGTAAAAAATTAGTTTTTGAAAAATTTACTGTAGAAAAGGCAATCCCTGGCGCAATTAAAATTTGCGACAGTAGAAAATTATTTTTTGAAAAATTTACTATAGAAAAGGCAATCCCTGGCGTATTTAAAATTTGCGACAGTACAAAATTATTTTTTGAATAATTTACTATAGAAAAGGCCATCCCTGGCGGATTTAAAATTTGCGACAGTATGAAATTAAATTTTGAAAAATTTACTATATACTCAATTAAAATTTGCGGCAGTAAAAAATTAATTTTTGAATAATTTACTATAGAAAAGGCAATCCCTGGCGCAATTAAAATTTCGACAGCAAAAAATTATTTTTTGAATAATTTACTATAGAAAAGGCAATCCCTGGCGTAATTAAAATTTGCGACAGTAAAAAATTATCTTTTGAAAAATTTACTGTAGAAAAGGCAATCCCTAGCCCAATTAAAATTTGCGACAGTATAAAATTATTTTTTGAAAAATTTACTGTAGAAAAGGCAATCCCTGGCGCAATTATAGTTTGCGACAGTAGAAAATTATTTTTTGAAAAATTTACTGTAGAAAAGGCAATCCCTGGCGCAATTAAATTTTGCGACAGTAAAAAACTATTTTTTGAAAAATTTACTATAGAAAAGGCAATCCTTGGCGTAATTAAAATTTCCGACAGTATAAAATTATTTTTTGTAAAATTTACTGTAGAAAAGGCAATCGCTGGCGCAATTAAAATTTGCGACAGTAAAAAATTATTTTTTGAAAAATTTACTGTAGAAAAGGCAATCCCTGGCGCAATTAAAATTTGCGACATTAGAAAATTATTTTTTGAAAAATTTACTGTAGAAAAGGCAATCCCCGGCGGATTTAAAATTGGCGACAGTAGAAAATTATTTTTTGAAAAATTTACTATAGAAAAGGCAATACTTGGCGTATTTAAAATTTGCGACAGTAAAAAATTATTTTTTGAATAATTTACTATAGAAAAGGCAATCCCTGGCGGATTTAAAATTTGCGACAATATAAAATTAAATTTTGAAAAAATTACTATAGAAAAGGCAATCCCTGGCGTATTTAAAATTTGCGACAGTAGAAAATTATTTTTTGAAAAATTTACTATAGAAAAGGCAATCCCTGGCGCAATTAAAATTTGCGACAGTAAAAAATTATTTTTTGAATAATTTACTATAGAAAAGGCAATCCCAGGGGTAATTAAAATTTGCGACAGTAAAAAATTATTTTTTGAAAAATTTACTGTAGAAAAGGCAATCCCGGGCGCAATTAAAATTTGCGACAGTAGAAAATTATTTTTTGAAAAATTTACTATAGAAAAGGCAATCCGTGGCGTATTTAATATTTGCGACAGTAAAAAATTATTTTTTGAATAATTTACTATAGAAAAGGCAATCCCTGGCGGATTTAAAATTTGCGAAAGTAAAAAATTATTTTTTGAAAAATTTACTAAAGAAAAGGCAATCCCTGGCGTATTTAAAATTTGCGACAATAAAAAATTAATTTGTGAAAAATTTATTTTAGAAAAGGCAATCCCTGGCGGATTTAAAATTTGCGACAGTATAAAATTAAATTTTGAAAAATTTACTATAGAAAAGGCAATCCCTGGCACAATTAAAAATTTGGGACAGTGTAAAATTATTGTTTGAAAAATTTACTCTAGAAAAGGCAATCCTTGGCGCAATTAAAATTTGCGACAGTAGAAAATTATTTTTTGAAAAATTTACTGTAGAAACGGCAATTCCTGGCGCAATTAAAATTTGCGACAGTAAAAAATTATTTTTTGAAAAATTTACTATAGAAAAGGCAATCCCTGGCGTAATTAAAATTTGCGACAGTAAAAAATTATTTTTTGAAAAATCTACTATAGAAAAGGCAAACCCTGGCGTAATTAAAATTTGCGACAGTAAAAAATTAGTTTTTGAAAAATTTACTGTAGAAAAGGCAATCCCTGGCGCAATTAAAATTTGCGACAGTAAAAAATTATATTTTGAATAATTTACTATAGAAAAGGCAATCCCTGGCGCAATTAAAATTTGCGACAGTACAAAATTATTTTTTGAAAAATTTACTATAGAAAAGGCAATCCCTGGCGTATTTAAAATTTGCGAGAGTAAAAAATTATTTTTTGAATAATTTACTATAGAAAAGGCAATCCCTGGCGGATTTAAAATTTGCGACAGTATAAAATTAAATTTTGAAAAATTTACTATAGAAAAGGCAATCCCTGGCGCAATTAAAATTTGCGACAGTTAAAAATTAATTTTTGAAAAATTTACTATAGAAAAGGCAATCCCGGGCGTATTTAAAATTTGCGACAGTAAAAAATTATTTTTTGAAAAATTTACTGTAGAAAAGGCAATCCTTGGCGCAATTAAAATTTGGGACAGTAGAAAATTATTTTTTGAAAAATTTACTATAGAAAAGGCAATCCCTGGCGTATTTAAAATTTTCGACAGTAAAAAATTATTTTTTGAATAATTTACTATAGAAAAGGCAATCCCTGGCGCAATTAAAATTTGCGACAGTATAAAATTATTTTTTGAAAAATTTACTGTAGAAAAGGCAATCCCTGGCGCAATTAAAATTTGCGACAGTAGAAAATTATTTTTTGAAAAATTTACTGTAGAAAAGGCAATCCCTGGCGCAATTAAATTTTGCGACAGTAAAAAGTTATTTTTTGAAAAATTAACTATAGAAAAGGCAATCCCTGGCGTAATTAAAATTTCCGACAGTATAAAATTATTTTTTGTAAAATTTACTGTAGAAAATGCAATCCCTGTCGGAATTAAAATTTGCGACAGTAAAAAATTATTTTTTGAAAAATTTACTGTAGAAAAGGCAATCCCTGGCGCAATTAAAATTTGCGACAGTAGAAAATTATTTTTTGAAAAATTTACTGTAGAAAAGGCAATCCCTGGCGCAATTAAAATTTGCTACAGTAAAAAATTATTTTTTGAATAATTTACTATAGAAAAGGCAATCCCTGGCGGATTTAAAATTTGCGACAGTAAAAAATTAATTTGTGAAAAATTTACTATAGAAAAGGCAATCCCTGGCGCAATTAAAATTTGCGACAGTTAAAAATTAATTTTTGAAAAATTTACTATAGAAATGGCAATCCCTGCCGTATTTAAAATTTGCGACAGTAAAAAATTATTTTTTGAAAAATTTACTGTAGAAAAGGCAATCCCTGGCGCAATTAAAAAAATATTTTTTGAATAATTTACTATAGAAAAGGCAATCCCTGGCGTATTTAAAATTTGCGACAGTAAAAAATTAATTTTTGAATAATTTACTATAGAAAAGGCATTCCCTGGCGCAATTAAAATTGCGACAGTAAAAAATTATTTTTTGAATAATTTACTATAGAAAAGGCAATCCCTGGCGTAATTAAAATTTGCGACAGTAAAAAATTATTTTTTGAAAAATTTACTGTAGAAAAGGCAATCCCTGGCGCAATTAAAATTTGCGACAGTACAAAATTATTTTTTGAAAAATTTACTATAGAAAAGGCAATCCCTGGCGTATTTAAAATTTGCGACAATAAAAAATTAATTTGTGAAAAATTTATTTTAGAAAAGGCAATCCCTGGCGGATTTAAAATTTGCGACAGTATAAAATTAAATTTTGAAAAATTTACTATAGAAAAGGCAATCCCCGGCACAATTAAAAATTTGGGACAGTGTAAAATTATTGTTTGAAAAATTTACTGTAGAAAAGGCAATCCTTGGCGCAATTAAAATTTGCGACAGTAGAAAATTATTTTTTGAAAAATTTACTGTAGAAACGGCAATCCCTGGCGCAATTAAAATTTGCGACAGTAAAAAATTATTTTTTGAAAAATTTACTATAGAAAAAGCAATCCCTGGCGTAATTAAAATTTGCGACAGTAAAAAATTTGTTTTTGAAAAATTTACAGTAGAGAAGGCAATCCCTGGCGTAATTAAAATTTGCGACAGTAAAAATTTTTTTTTGAAAAATTTACTGTAGAAAAGGCAATCCCTGGCGCAATTAAAATTTGCGACAGTAGAAAATTATTTTTTGAAAAATTTACTATAGAAAAGGCAATCCCTGGCGTAATTAAAATTTGCGACAGTAAAAAATTATTTTTTGAAAAATCTACTATAGAAAAGGCAAACCCTGGCGTAATTAAAATTTGCGACAGTAAAAAATTAGTTTTTGAAAAATTTACTGTAGAAAAGGCAATCCCTGGCGCAATTAAAATTTGCGACAGTAAAAAATTATATTTTGAATAATTTACTATAGAAAAGTCAATCCCTGGCGTATTTAAAATTTGCGACAGTATAAAATTAAATTTTGAAAAATTTACTATAGAAAAGGCAATCCCTGGCGCAATTAAAATTTGCGACAGTTAAAAATTAATTTTTGAAAAATTTACTATAGAAATGGCAATCCCTGCCGTATTTAAAATTTGCGACAGTAAAAAATTATTTTTTGAAAAATTTACTGTAGAAAAGGCAATCCCGGGCGCAATTAAAAAATTATTTTTTGAATAATTTACTATAGAAAAGGCAATCCCTGGCGTATTTAAAATTTGCGACAGTAAAAAATTAATTTTTGAATAATTTACTATAGAAAAGGCAATCCCTGGCGCAATTAAAATTGCGACAGTAAAAAATTATTTTTTGAATAATTTACTATAGAAAAGGCAATCCCTGGCGTAATTAAAATTTGCGACAGTAAAAAATTATTTTTTGAAAAATTTACTGTAGAAAAGGCAATCCCTGGCGCAATTAAAATTTGCGACAGTACAAAATTATTTTTTGAAAAATTTACTATAGAAAAGGCAATCCCTGGCGTATTTAAAATTTGCGAGAGTAAAAAATTATTTTTTGAATAATTTACTATAGAAAAGGCAATCCCTGGCGGATTCAAAATTTGCGACAGTATAAAATTAAATTTTGAAAAATTTACTATAGAAAAGGCAATCCCTGGCGCAATTAAAATTTGCGACAGTTAAAAATTAATTTTTGAAAAATTTACTATAGAAAAGGCAATCCCTGGCGTATTTAAAATTTGCGACAATAAAAAATTATTTTTTGAAAAATTTACTGTAGAAAAGGCAATCAATCCCTGGCGCAATTAAAATTTGGGACAGTAGAAAATTATTTTTTGAAAAATTTACTATAGAAAAGGCAATCCCTGGCGTATTTAAAATTTTTGACAGTAAAAAATTATTTTTTGAATAATTTACTATAGAAAAGGCAATCCCTGGCGCAATTAAAATTTGCGACAGTATAAAATTATTTTTTGAAAAATTTACTGTAGAAAAGGCAATCCCTGGCGCAATTAAAATTTGCGACAGTAGAAAATTATTTTTTGAAAAATTTACTGTAGAAAAGGCAATCCCTGGCGCAATTAAATTTTGCGACAGTAAAAAGTTATTTTTTGAAAAATTAACTATAGAAAAGGCAATCCCTGGCGTAATTAAAATTTCCGACAGTATAAAATTATTTTTTGTAAAATTTACTGTAGAAAATGCAATCCCTGTCGCAATTAAAATTTGCGACAGTAAAAAATTATTTTTTGAAAAATTTACTGTAGAAAAGGCAATCCCTGGCGCAATTAAAATTTGCGACAGTAGAAAATTATTTTTTGAAAAATTTACTGTAGAAAAGGCAATCCCTGGCGTAATTAAAATTTGCGACAGTAAAAAATTATTTTTTGAAAAATTTACTGTAGAAAAGGCAATCCCTGGCGCAATTAAAATTTGCGACAGTACAAAATTATTTTTTGAAAAATTTACTATAGAAAAGGCAATCCCTGGCGTATTTAAAATTTGCGACAATAAAAAATTAATTTGTGAAAAATTTATTTTAGAAAAGGCAATCCCTGGCGGATTTAAAATTTGCGACAGTATAAAATTAAATTTTGATAAATTTACTATAGAAACGGCAATCCCTGGCACAACTAAAAATTTGGGACAGTGTAAAATTATTGTTTGAAAAATTTACTGTAGAAAAGGCAATCCATGGCGCAATTAAAATTTGCGACAGTAGAAAATTATTTTTTGAAAAATTTACTGTAGAAACGGCAATCCCTGGCGCAATTAAAATTTGCGACAGTAAAAAATTATTTTTTGAAAAATTTACTATAGAAAAGGCAATCCCTGGCGTAATTAAAATTTGCGACAGTAAAAAATTAGTTTTTGAAAAACTTACAGTAGAAAAGGCAATCCCTGGCGTAATTAAAATTTGCGACAGTAAAAATTTTTTTTTGAAAAATTTACTGCAGAAAAGGCAATCCCTGGCGTAATTAAAATATGCGACAGTAGAAAATTATTTTTTGAAAAATTTACTATAGAAAAGGCAATCCCTGGCGTAATTAAAATTTGCGACAGTAAAAAATTATTTTTTGAAAAATCTACTATAGAAAAGGCAAACCCTGGCGTAATTAAAATTTGCGACAGTAAAAAATTAGTTTTTGAAAAATTTACTGTAGAAAAGGCAATCCCTGGCGCAATTAAAATTTGCGACAGTAAAAAATTATATTTTGAATAATTTACTATAGAAAAGTCAATCCCTGGCGTATTTAAAATTTGCGACAGTATAAAATTAAATTTTGAAAAATTTACTATAGAAACGGCAATCCCTGGCGCAATTAAAATTTGCGACAGTTAAAAATTAATTTTTGAAAAATTTACTATAGAAATGGCAATCCCTGCCGTATTTAAAATTTGCGACAGTAAAAAATTATTTTTTGAAAAATTTACTGTAGAAAAGGCAATCCCTGGCGCAATTAAAAAATTATTTTTTGAATAATTTACTATAGAAAAGGCAATCCCTGGCGTATTTAAAATTTGCGATAGTAAAAAATTAATTTTTGAATAATTTACTATAGAAAAGGCAATCCCTGGCGCAATTAAAATTGCGACAGTAAAAAATTATTTTTTGAATAATTTACTATAGAAAAGGCAATCCCTGGCGTAATTAAAATTTGCGACAGTAAAAAATTATTTTTTGAAAAATTTACTGTAGAAAAGGCAATCCCTGGCGCAATTAAAATTTGCGACAGTACAAAATTATTTTTTGAAAAATTTACTATAGAAAAGGCAATCCCTGGCGTATTTAAAATTTGCGAGAGTAAAAAATTATTTTTTGAATAATTTACTATAGAAAAGGCAATCCCTGGCGGATTTAAAATTTGCGACAGTATAAAATTAAATTTTGAAAAATTTACTATAGAAAAGGCTATCCCTGGCGCAATTAAAATTTGCGACAGTTAAAAATTAATTTTTGAAAAATTTACTATAGAAAAGGCAATCCCTGGCGTATTTAAAATTTGCGACAGTAAAAAATTATTTTTTGAAAAATTTACTGTAGAAAAGGCAATCCCTGGCGCAATTAAAATTTGGGACAGTAGAAAATTATTTTTTGAAAAATTTACTATAGAAAAGGCAATCCCTGGCGTATTTAAAATTTTCGACAGTAAAAAATTATTTTTTGAATAATTTACTATAGAAAAGGCAATCCCTGGCGCAATTAAAATTTGCGACAGTATAAAATTATTTTTTGAAAAATTTACTGTAGAAAAGGCAATCCCTGGCGCAATTAAAATTTGCGACAGTAGAAAATTATTTTTTGAAAAATTTACTGTAGAAAAGGCAATCCCTGGCGCAATTAAATTTTGCGACAGTAAAAAGTTATTTTTTGAAAAATTAACTATAGAAAAGGCAATCCCTGGCGTAATTAAAATTTCCGACAGTATAAAATTATTTTTTGTAAAATTTACTGTAGAAAATGCAATCCCTGTCGCAATTAAAATTTGCGACAGTAAAAAATTATTTTTTGAAAAATTTACTGTAGAAAAGGCAATCCCTGGCGCAATTAAAATTTGCGACAGTAGAAAATTATTTTTTGAAAAATTTACCGTAGAAAAGGCAATCCCTGGCGCAATTAAAATTTTCTACAGTAAAAAATTATTTTTTGAATAATTTACTATAGAAAAGGCAATCCCTGGCGGATTTAAAATTTGCGACAGTAAAAAATTAATTTGTGAAAAATTTACTATAGAAAAGGCAATCCCTGGCGCAATTAAAATTTGCGACAGTAAAAAATTATTTTTTGTAAAATTTACTATAGAAAAGGCAATCCCTGGAGTAATTAAAATATGCGACAGTAGAAAATTAATTTGTGAAAAATTTACTATAGAAAAGGCAATCCCTGGCGGATTTAAAATTTGCGACAGTAAAAAATTATTTTTTGCAAAATTTACTATAGAAAAGGCAATCCCTGGCGGATTTAAAATTTGCGACAGTAAAAAATTAATTTTTGAAAAATTTACTATAGAAAAGGCAATCCCTGGCGCAATTAAAATTTGCGACAGTAGAAAATTATTTTTTGAATAATTTACTATAGAAAAGGCAATCCCTGGCGCAATTAAAATTTGCGACAGTAGAAAATTATTTTTTGAAAAATTTACTGTAGAAACGGCAATCCCTGGCGCAATTAAAATTTGCGACAGTAAAAAATTATTTTTTGAAAAATTTACTATAGAAAAGGCAATCCCTGGCGTAATTAAAATTTGCGACAGTAAAAAATTAGTTTTTGAAAAATTTACTGTAGAAAAGGCAATCCCTGGCATAATTAAAATTTGCGACAGTAAAAAATTTTTTTGAAAAATTTACTGTAGAAAAGGCAATTCCTGGCGCAATTAAAATTTGCGACAGTAGAAAATTATTTTTTGAAAAATTTACTATAGAAAAGGCAAACCCTGGCGTAATTAAAATTTGCGACAGTAAAAAATTAGTTTTGAAAAATTTACTGTAGAAAAGGCAATCCCTGGCGCAATTAAAATTTGCGACAGTATAAAATTATTTTTGAAAAATTTACTGTAGAAAAGGCAATCCCTGGCGCAATTAAAATTTGCGACAGTAAAAAATTAGTTTTTGAAAAATTTACTGTAGAAAAGGCAATCCCTGGCGCAATTAAAATTTGCGACAGTAAAAAATTATTTTTTGAATAATTTACTATAGAAAAGGCAATCCCTGGCGCAATTAAAATTTGCGACAGTTAAAAATTAATTTTTGAAAAATTTACTATAGAAAAGGCAATCCCTGGCGTATTTAAAATTTGCGACAGTAAAAATTTATTTTTTGAAAAATTTACTGTAGAAAAGGAAATCCCTGGCGCAATTAAAATTTGGGAAAGTAGAAAATTATTTTTTGAAAAATTTACTATAGAAAAGGCAATCCCAGGCGTATTTAAAATTTTCGACAGTAAAAAATTATTTTTTGTATAATTTACTATAGAAAAGGCAATCCCTGGCGGATTTAAAATTTGCGACAGTATAAAATTAAATTTTGAAAAATTTACTATATACTCAATTAAAATTTGCGGCAGTAAAAAATTAATTTTTGAATAATTTACTATAGAAAAAGCAATCCCTGGCGCAATTAAAATTGCGACAGTAAGAAATTATTTTTTGAATAATTTACTAAAGAAAAGGCAATCCCTGGCGTAATTAAAATTTTCGACAGTAAAAAATTATATTTTGAAAAATTTACTGTAGAAAAGGCAATCCCTGGCGCAATTAAAATTTGCGACAGTACAAAATTATTTTTTGGAAAATTTACTATAGAAAAGGCAATCCCTGGCGTATTTAAAATTTGCGACAGTAAAAAATTATTTTTTGAATAATTTACTATAGAAAAGGCAATCCCTGGCGGATTTAAAATTTGCGACAGTATAAAATTAAATTTTGAAAAATTTACTATAGAAAAGGCAATCCCTGGCGCAATTAAAATTTGCGACAGTATAAAATTACGGACAATACCCGCAACAGGGAGCTATCAAACACCACCAGGATGGGAAGGCAGATCCAACCTGAAGATTTTTATATTTTTATATAGGTTATGTAGCTAGTACTTAAGTTATCTAAGTATTAGATTTTCGGATTACATTTAATTAATTATAACTAGGTAGCGCTAGCCGTAGTTTAGAAGTAAGTCATATGTTAGTTAGTAATTCAAGTATTTAGAAAATAAGAAAATTTAGCTAGATTAATTGAACTCAGGGCCAAAGAAAAGCCCGTAGGAATTATAATCAGGGATTAGTTTAGATAAGAAAAATATTGTTAGGTTAAGTGTACAAATTTTTAGCGTAAATAAAAAACTTGAACTTGAACTTGAACAGTATAAAATTATTTTTGAAAAATTTACTGTAGAAAAGGCAATCCCTGGCGCAATTAAAATTTGCGACAGTAAAAAATTAGTTTTTGAAAAATTTACTTAGAAAAGGCAATCCCTGGCGCAATTAAAATTTGCGACAGTAAAAAATTATTTTTTGAATAATTTACTATAGAAAAGGCAATCCCTGGCGCAATTAAAATTTGCGACAGTTAAAAATTAATTTTTGAAAAATTTACTATAGAAAAGGCAATCCCTGGCGTATTTAAAATTTGCGACAGTAAAAATTTATTTTTTGAAAAATTTACTGTAGAAAAGGAAATCCCTGGCGCAATTAAAATTTGGGAAAGTAGAAAATTATTTTTTGAAAAATTTACTATAGAAAAGGCAATCCCAGGCGTATTTAAAATTTTCGACGGTAAAAAATTATTTTTTGTATAATTTACTATAGAAAAGGCAATCCCTGGCGGATTTAAAATTTGCGACAGTATAAAATTAAATTTTGAAAAATTTACTATATACTCAATTAAAATTTGCGGCAGTAAAAAATTAATTTTTGAATAATTTACTATAGAAAAAGCTATCCCTGGCGCAATTAAAATTGCGACAGTAAGAAATTATTTTTTGAATAATTTACTAAAGAAAAGGCAATCCCTGGCGTAATTAAAATTTTCGACAGTAAAAAATTATATTTTGAAAAATTTACTGTAGAAAAGGCAATCCCTGGCGCAATTAAAATTTGCGACAGTACAAACTTATTTTTTGGAAAATTTACTATAGAAAAGGCAATCCCTGGCGTATTTAAAATTTGCGACATTAAAAAATTATTTTTTGAATAATTTACTATAGAAAAGGCAATCCCTGGCGGATTTAAAATTTGCGACAGTATAAAATTAAATTTTGAAAATTTTACTATAGAAAAGGCAATCCCTGGCGCAATTAAAATTTGCGACAGTATAAAATTACGGACAATACCCGCAACAGGGAGCTATCAAACACCACCAGGATGGGAAGGCAGATCCAACCTGAAGATTTTTATATATTTATATAGGTTATGTAGCTAGTACTTAAGTTAGCTAAGTATTAGATTTTCGGATTACATTTAATTAATTATAACTAGGTAGCGCTAGCCGTATTTAGAAGTAAGTCATATGTTAGTTAGTAATTCAAGTATTTAGAAAATAAGAAAATTTAGCTAGATTAATTGAACTCAGGGCCAAAGAGAAGCCCGTAGGAATTATAATCAGGGATTAGTTTAGATAAGAAAAATATTGTTAGGTTAAGTGTACAAATTTTTAGCGTAAATAAAAACTTGAACTTGAACTTGAACAGTATAAAATTATTTTTGAAAAATTTACTGTAGAAAAGGCAATCCCTGGCGCAATTAAATTTGCTACAGTAGAAAATTATTTTTTGAAAAATTTACTGTAAAAAAGGCAATCCCTGGCGCAATTAAAATTTGCGACAGTAAAAAATTATTTTTTGAAAAATTTACTATAGAAAAGGCAATCCCTGGCGTAATTAAAATTTCCGACAGTATAAAATTATTTTTTGTCAAAATTTACTGTAGAAAAGGCAATCCCTGGCGCAATTAAAATTTGCGACAGTAAAAAATTATTTTTTGAAAAATTTACTGTATAAAAGGCAATCCCTGGCGCAATTAAAATTTGCGGCAGTAGAAAATTATTTTTTGAAAAATTTACTGTAGAAAAGGCAATCCCTGGCGCAATTAAAATTTGCTACAGTAAAAAATTATTTTTTGAATAATTTACTATAGAAAAGGCAATCCCTGGCGGATTTAAAATTTGCGACAGTAAAAAATTAATTTGTGAAAAATTTACTATAGAAAAGGCAATCCCTGGCGCAATTAAAATTTGCGACAGTAAAAAATTATTTTTTGTAAAATTTACTATAGAAAAGGCAATCCCTGGCGTAATTAAAATATGCGACAGTAGAAAATTAATTTGTGAAAAATTTACTATAGAAAAGGCAATCCCTGGCGGATTTAAAATTTGCGACAGTAAAAAATTATTTTTTGCAAAATTTACTATAGAAAAGGCAATCCCTGGCGGATTTACAATTTGCGAAAGTAAAAAATTAATTTTTAAAAAAATTACTATAGAAAAGGCAATCCTGGTGCAATTAAAATTTGCGACAGTAGAAAATTATTTTTTGAATAATTTACTATAGAAAAGGCAATCCCTGGCGCAATTAAAATTTGCGACAGTTTAAAATTATTTTTTGAAAAATTTACTATATAAAAGGCAATCCCTGGCGCAATTAAAATTTGCGACAGTATAAAATTAAATTTTGAAAAATTTACTATAGAAAAGTCAATCCCTGGCGCAATTAAAATTTGCGACAGTAAAAAATTATTTTTTGAATAATTTACTATAGAAAAGGCAATCCCTGGCGCAATTAAAATTTGCGACAGTAAAAAATTATTTTTTGAATAATTTACTATAGAAAAGGCAATCCCTGGCGTAATTAAAATTTGCGACAGTAAAAAAATAATTTTTTGAAAAATTTATTGTAGAAAAGGCAATGCCTGGCGCAATTAAAATTTGCGACAGTAGAAAATTATTTTTTGAAAAATTTACTATATAAAAGGCAATCCCTGGCGCAATTCAAATTTGCGGCAGTAAAAAATTATTTTTTGCAAAATTTACTATAGAAAAGGCAATCCCTGGCGTAATTAAAATTTGCGACAGTAAAAAATTAGTTTTTGAAAAATTTACTGTAGAAAAGGCAATCCCTGGCATAATTAAAATTTGCGACAGTAAAAAATTTTTTTGAAAAATTTACTGTAGAAAAGGCAATCCCTGGCGCAATTAAAATTTGCGACAGTAAAAAATTAGTTTTTGAAAAATTTACTGTAGAAAAGGCAATCCCTGGCGTATTTAAAATTTGCGACAGTAAAAATTTATTTTTTGAAAAATTTACTGTAGAAAAGGAAATCCCTGGCGCAATTAAAATTTGGGAAAGTAGAAAATTATTTTTTGAAAAATTTACTATAGAAAAGGCAATCCCAGGCGTATTTAAAATTTTCGACAGTAAAAAATTATTTTTTGTAAAATTTACTATAGAAAAGGCAATCCCTGGCGTAATTAAAATTTGCGACAGTAAAAAATAATTTTTTGAAAAATTTATTGTAGAAAAGGCAATGCCTGGCGCAATTAAAATTTGCGACAGTTTAAAATTATTTTTTGAAAAATTTACTATATAAAAGGCAATCCCTGGCGCAATTAAAATTTGCGACAGTATAAAATTAAATTTTGAAAAATTTACTATAGAAAAGTCAATCCCTGGCGCAATTAAAATTTGCGACAGTAAAAAATTATTTTTTGAATAATTTACTATAGAAAAGGCAATCCCTGGCGGATTTAAAATTTGCGACAGTAAAAAATTAATTTTTGAAAAATTTACTATAGAAAAGGCAATCCCTGGCGCAATTAAAATTTGCGACAGTAGAAAATTATTTTTTGAATAATTTACTATAGAAAAGGCAATCCCTGGCGCAATTAAAATTTGCGACAGTAGAAAATTATTTTTTGAAAAATTTACTGTAGAAACGGCAATCCCTGGCGCAATTAAAATTTGCGACAGTAAAAAATAATTTTTTGAAAAATTTACTATAGAAAAGGCAATCCCTGGCGTAATTAAAATTTGCGACAGTAAAAAATTAGTTTTTGAAAAATTTACTGTAGAAAAGGCAATCCCTGGCATAATTAAAATTTGCGACAGTAAAAAATTTTTTTGAAAAATTTACTGTAGAAAAGGCAATTCCTGGCGCAATTAAAATTTGCGACAGTAGAAAATTATTTTTTGAAAAATTTACTATAGAAAAGGCAAACCCTGGCGTAATTAAAATTTGCGACAGTAAAAAATTAGTTTTTGAAAAATTTACTGTAGAAAAGGCAATCCCTGGCGCAATTAAAATTTGCGACAGTATAAAATTATTTTTGAAAAATTTACTGTAGAAAAGGCAATCCCTGGCGCAATTAAAATTTGCGACAGTAAAAAATTAGTTTTTGAAAAATTTACTGTAGAAAAGGCAATCCCTGGCGCTATTAAAATTTGCGACAGTAAAAAATTATTTTTTGAATAATTTACTATAGAAAAGGCAATCCCTGGCGCAATTAAAATTTGCGACAGTTAAAAATTAATTTTTGAAAAATTTACTATAGAAAAGGCAATCCCTGGCGTATTTAAAATTTGCGACAGTAAAAATTTATTTTTTGAAAAATTTACTGTAGAAAAGGAAATCCCTGGCGCAATTAAAATTTGGGAAAGTAGAAAATTATTTTTTGAAAAATTTACTATAGAAAAGGCAATCCCAGGCGTATTTAAAATTTTCGACAGTAAAAAATTATTTTTTGTATAATTTACTATAGAAAAGGCAATCCCTGGCGGATTTAAAATTTGCGACAGTATAAAATTAAATTTGAAAAATTTACTATATACTCAATTAAAATTTGCGGCAGTAAAAAATTAATTTTTGAATAATTTACTATAGAAAAAGCAATCCCTGGCGCAATTAAAATTGCGACAGTAAGAAATTATTTTTTGAATAATTTACTAAAGAAAAGGCAATCCCTGGCGTAATTAAAATTTTCGACAGTAAAAAATTATATTTTGAAAAATTTACTGTAGAAAAGGCAATCCCTGGCGCAATTAAAATTTGCGACAGTACAAAATTATTTTTTGGAAAATTTACTATAGAAAAGGCAATCCCTGGCGTATTTAAAATTTGCGACAGTAAAAAATTATTTTTTGAATAATTTACTATAGAAAAGGCAATCCCTGGCGGATTTAAAATTTGCGACAGTATAAAATTAAATTTTGAAAAATTTACTATAGAAAAGGCAATCCCTGGCGCAATTAAAATTTGCGACAGTATAAAATTACGGACAATACCCGCAACAGGGAGCTATCAAACACCACCAGGATGGGAAGGCAGATCCAACCTGAAGATTTTTATATTTTTATATAGGTTATGTAGCTAGTACTTAAGTTATCTAAGTATTAGATTTTCGGATTACATTTAATTAATTATAACTAGGTAGCGCTAGCCGTAGTTTAGAAGTAAGTCATATGTTAGTTAGTAATTCAAGTATTTAGAAAATAAGAAATTTAGCTAGATTAATTGAACTCAGGGCCAAAGAAAAGCCCGTAGGAATTATAATCAGGGATTAGTTTAGATATGAAAAATATTGTTAGGTTAAGTGTACAAATTTTTAGCGTAAATAAAAAACTTGAACTTGAACTTGAACAGTATAAAATTATTTTTGAAAAATTTACTGTAGAAAAGGCAATCCCTGGCGCAAT
>CAWVNZ010001730.1:0-41312 GCA_963930735.1 Dioctria linearis | reverse complement strand
ATACGCCAAGGATTGCCTTTTCTATAGTAAAATTTTTCAAAAAATAATTTTTTACTTTCGCAAATTTTAAATACGCCAAGGATTGCCTTTTCTATAGTAAATTTTTCAAAAAATAATTTTTTACTTTCGCAAATTTTACATACGCCAGGGATTGCCTTTTCTATAGTAAATTTTGCAAAAAATAATTTTTTACTGTCGCAAATTTTAAATACGCCAGGGATTGCCTTTTTTATGGTAAATTTTTCAAAAATTAATTTTATACTGTCGGAAATTTTCAATATGCCAGGGATTGCCTTTTCTATAGTAAATTTTTCAAAAATTAATTTTTTACTGTCGCAAATTTTAAATATGCCTGGGATGGCCTTTTCTATAGTAAATTATTCAAAAAATTATTTTTTACTGTTGCAAATTTTAAATACGCCAAGGATTGCCTTTTCTACAGTAAATTTTGCGAAAAATAATTTTATACTGTCTGAAATTTTAAATACGCCAGGGATTGCCTTTTCTATAGTAAATTATTCAAAAAATAATTTTTTACTGTCGCAAATTTTAAATACGCCAGGGATTTCCTTTTCCATAGTAAATTTTTCAAAAATTAATTTTATACTGTCGGAAATTTTAAATACGCCAGGGATTGCCTTTTCTATAGTAAAGTTTTCAAAAAATAATTTTTTGCTGCCGCAAATTTTAATTACACCAGGGATTGCCTTTTCTATAGTAAATTTTTGCAAAAAATAAATTTATACTGTCGCAAATTTTAAATACGCCAAGGATTGCCTTTTCTATAGTAAATTATTCAAAAAATAATTTTTTACTGTCGCAAATTTTAAATACGCCAGGGATTGCCTTTTCTATAGTAAATTTTGCAAAAAATAATATTTTACTGTCGCAAATTTTAAATACGCCAGGGATTGCCTTTTCTATAGTAAATTTTTCAAAAATTAATTTTATACTGTCGCAAATTTTAATTACGCCAGGGATTGCCTTTTCTATGGTAAATTTTTCAAAAATTAATTTTATACTGTCGGAAATTTTCAATACGCCAGGGATTGCCTTTTCTATAGTAAATTTTTCAAAAAATAATTTTTTGCTGTCGCAAATTTTAATTACGCCAGGGATTGCCTTTTCTATAGTAAATTTTGCAAAACATAATTTTATACTGTCGCAAATTTTAAATACGCCAAGGATTGCCTTTTCTATAGTAAATTTTCAAAAAAATAATTTTTTACTTTCGCAAATTTTAAATACGCCAGGGATTGCCTTTTCTATAGTAAATTTTGCAAAAAATAATTTTTTACTGTCGGAAATTTTAAATACGCCAGGGATTGCCTTTTCTATAGTAAAGTTCTCAAAAATTAATTTTATACTGTCGCAAATTTTAATTGCGCTAGGGATTGCCTTTTATATAGTAAATTTTTCATAAATTAATTTTTTACTGTCGCAAATTTTAATCACGCCAGGGATAGCCATTTCTATAGAAAATTATTCAATAAATAATTTTATACTGTCGCAAATTTTAAATACGCCAGGGATTGCTTTTCTATAGTAAATTTTTCAAAAATGAATTTCTTGCTTTCGCAACTTTTAAATACGCCAGGGACTGCCTTTTCTATAGTAAATTTTGCAAAAAATAATTTTATACTGTCGCAAATTTTAAATACGCCAAGGAATGCCTTTTCTATAGTAAATTTTTCAAAAATTAATTTTATACTTTAAAGACGCCAGGGATTGCCTTCTCTAATCTAAATTATTCGAAAAATATTTTTATACTGTCGCAAATTTTAAATAAACCAGGGATTGCCTTTTCTATAGTAAATTTTTCAAAAATTAAATTTATACTGTCGCAAATTTTAATTGCGCTAGGGATTGCCTTTTCTATAGTAAATTTTTCAAAAAATAATTTTATACTGTCGTATACTGTCGCAAATTTTTAATACGCCAGGGATTTCCTTTTCTATAGTAAATTTTTCAAAAATTAATTTTATACTGTCGGAAATTTTAATTACGCCCGGGATTGGCCTTTTCTATAGTAAAGTTTTCAAAAATATATTTTTTGCTGTCGCAAATTTTAATTACGCCAGGGATTGCCTTTTTATAGTAAATTTTGCAAAAAATAATTTTATACTGTCGCAAATTTTAAATACGCCAAGGATTGCCTTTTCTATAGTAAATTATTCAAAAAAATAATTTTTTTACTGTCGCAAATTTTAAATAAGCCAGGGATTGCCTTTTCTATGGTAAATTTTTCAAAAATTAATTTTATACTGTCGGAAATTTTCAATATGCCAGGGATTGCATTTTCTATAGTAAATTTTTCAAAAAATAATTTTTTGCTGTCGCAAATTTTAAATACGCAGGGATTGCCTTTTCTATGGTAAATTTTTCAAAATTAATTTTATACTGTCGGAAATTTTCAATATGCCAGGGATTGACCTTTTCTATAGTAAATTTTTCAAAAATTAATTTCTTACTTTCGCAACATTTAAATATGCCAGGGACTGCCTTTTCTATAGTAAATTTTGCAAAAAATTATTTTATACTGTCGCAAATTTTAAATACGCAAGGATTGCCTTTTCTATAGTAAATTTTTCAAAAATTATTTTATACTGTCGCAAATTTTAATTGCGCTAGGGATTGCCTTTTTCTATAGTAAATTTTTCAAAAAATAATTTTATACTGTCGCAAATTTTTAATACGCCAGGGATTGCCTTTTTCTATAGTAAATTTTGCAAAAAATAATTTTTTACTGTCGGAAAATTTTAAATACGCCAGGGATTGCCTTTTCTATAGTAAAGTTCTCAAAAATTAATTTTATACTGTCGCAAATTTTAATTGCGCTAGGGATTGCCTTTTTATATAGTAAATTTTTCATAAATTAATTTTTTACTGTCGCAAATTTTAATAACGCCAGGGATAGCCATTTCTATAGAAAATTATTCAATAAATAATTTTATACTGTCGCAAATTTTAAATACGCCAGGATTGCTTTTCTATAGTAAATTTTTCAAAATGAATATCTTGCTTTCGCAACTTTTAAATACGCCAGGGACTGCCTTTTCTATAGTAAATTTTGCAAAAAAATAATTTTATACTGTCGCAAATTTTAAATACGCCAAGGAATGCCTTTTCTATAGTAAATTTTTCAAAAATTAATTTTATACTTTAAAGACGGCAGGGATGCCTTTTCTAATCTAAATTATTCGAAAAATATTTTTATACTGTCGCAAATTTTAAATAAACCAGGGATTGCCTTTTCTATAGTAAATTTTTCAAAAATTAAATTTATACTGTCGCAAATTTTAATTGCGCTAGGGATTGCCTTTTCTATAGTAAATTTTTCAAAAAATAATTTTATACTGTCGCAAATTTTTAATACGCCAGGGATTTCCTTTTCTATAGTAAATTTTTCAAAAATTAATTTTATACTGTCGGAAATTTTAAATACGCCAGGGATTGCCTTTTCTATAGTAAAGTTTTCAAAAATAATTTTTTGCTGTCGCAAATTTTAATTACGCCAGGGATTGCCTTTTTATAGTAAATTTTGCAAAAAATAATTATATACTGTCGCAAATTTTAAATACGCCAAGGATTGCCTTTTCTATAGTAAATTATTCAAAAAATAATTTTTTACTGTCGCAAATTTTAAATACGCCAGGGATTGCCTTTTCTATTGTAAATTTTTCAAAAATTAATTTTATACTGTCGAAATTTTCAATATGCCAGGATTGCCTTTTCTATAGTAAATTTTTCAAAAAATAATTTTTGCTGTCGCAAATTTTAAATACGCCAGGGATTGCCTTTTCTATGGTAAATTTTCAAAAATTAATTTTATACTGTCGGAAATTTTCAATATGCCAGGGATTGCCTTTTCTATAGTAAATTTTTCAAAATTAATTTCTTACTTTCGCAACATTTAAATATGCCAGGGACTGCCTTTTCTATAGTAAATTTTGCAAAAAATTATTTTATACTGTCGCAAATTTTAAATACGCCAAGGAATGACTTTTCTATAGTAAATTTTTCAAAAATTAATTTTATATTTTAAAGACGCGAGGGATTGCCTTTTCTAATCTAAATTATTCGAAAAATATTTTTATATTGTCGCAAATTTTAAATAAACCAGGGATTGCCTTTCTATAGTAAATTTTTCAAAAATTAATTTTATACTGTCGCAAATTTTAATTGCGCTAGGGATTGCCTTTTCTATAGTAAATTTTTCAAAAAAATAATTTTATACTGTCGCAAATTTTTAATACGCCAGGGATTGCCTTTTCTATAGTCAATTTTTCAAAAATTAATTTTTTACTGACGAAAATTTTAAATACGCCAGGAATTGCCTTTTCTATAGTAAATTTTTCAAAAATTAAATTTATACTGTCGCAAATTTTAAATACGCCAGGGTAATGCCTTTTCTATAGTAAATTTTTCACAAATTAATTTTTTACTGTCGCAAATTTTAAATACGCCAGGGATTGCCTTTTCTATAGTCAATTTTCAAAAATAAATTTTTTACTGACGAAAATTTTTAAATACGCCAGGAATTGCCTTTTCTATAGTAAATTTTTCAAAAATTAAATTTATACTGTCGCAAATTTTAAATACTCCAGGGAATGCCTTTTCTATAGTAAATTTTTCACAAATTAACTTTTTACCGTCGCAAATTTTAAATACGCCAGGGATTGCCTTTTCTATAGTAAATTTTGCAAAAAATAATTTTTTACTGTCGCAAATTTTAAATACGCCAGGGATTGCCTTTTCTATATTAAATTTTTGCAAAAAATAATTTTTTGCTGTCGCAAATTTTAATTACACCAGGGATTGCCTTTTCTATAGTAAATTTTGCAAAAAATAATTTTATACTGTCGCAAATTTTAAATACGCCAAGGATTGCCTTTTCTATAGTAAATTATTCAAAAAATAATTTTTTACTGTCGCAAATTTTAAATACGCCAGGATTGCCTTTTCTATAGTAAATTTTTCAAAAATTAATTTCTTAATTTTGCAACTTTTTAAATATGCCAGGGACTGCCTTTTCTATAGTAAATTTTGCAAAAAATTATTTTATACTGTCGCAAATTTTAAATACGCCAAGGAATGCCTTTTCTATAGTAAATTTTTCAAAAATTAATTTTATATTTTAAAGACGCCAGGGATTGCCTTTTCTAATCTAAATTATTCGAAAAATATTTTTATATTGTCGCAAATTTTAAATAAACCAGGGATTGCTTTTCTATAGTAAATTTTTTCAAAAATTAATTTTATACTGTCGCAAATTTTAATTGCGCTAGGGATTGCCTTTTCTATAGTAAATTTTTCAAAAATAATTTTTATACTGTCGCAAATTTTTAATACGCCAGGGATTGCCTTTTCTACAGTCAATTTTTCAAAAATTAATTTTTTACTGACGAAAATTTTAATACGCCAGGAATTGCCTTTTCTATAGTAAATTTTTCAAAAATTAAATTTATACTGTCGCAAATTTTAAATACTCCAGGGAATGCCTTTTCTATAGTAAATTTTGCAAAAAATAATTTTTACTATCGCAAATTTTAAATACGCCAGGGATTGCCTTTTCTATAGTAAAGTTCTCAAAAATTAATTTTATACTGTCGCAAATTTTAATTGCGCTAGGGATTGCCTTTTATATAGTAAATTTTGCAAAAAATAATTTTTTACTGGTCGCAAATTTTAAATACGCCAGGATTGCCTTTTCTATATTAAATTTTTCAAAAATAATTTTTTGCTGTCGGCAAAATTTTAATTACAACCAGGGATTGCCTTTTCTATAGTAAATTTTGCAAAAAATAATTTTATACTGTCGCAAATTTTAAATACGCCAAGGATTGCCTTTTCTATAGTAAATTATTCAAAAAATAATTTTTTACTGTCGCAAATTTTAAATACGCCAGGGATTGCCTTTTCTATAGTAAATTTTGCAAAAAATAGTTTTTTACTGTCGCAAATTTTAAATACGCCAGGGATTGCCTTTTCTATAGTAAATTTTTCAAAAATTAATTTTATACTATCGCAAATTTTAATTACGCCAGGGATTGCCTTTTCTATGGTAAATTTTTCAAAAATTAATTTTATACTGTCGGAAATTTTCAATACGCCAGGGATTGCCTTTTCTATAGTAAATTTTTCAAAAAATTAATTTTTTGCTGTCGCAAATTTTAATTACGCAGGGATTGCCTTTTCTATAGTAAATTTGCAAAACAAAATTTTATACTGTCGCAAATTTTAAATACGCCAAGGATTGCCTTTTCTATAGTAAATTTTTCAAAAATAATTTTTTACTTTCGCAAATTTTAAATACGCCAACGATTGCCTTTTCTATAGTAAATTTTTCAAAAAATAATTTTTACTTTCGCAAATTTTACATACGCCAGGGATTGCCTTTTCTATAGTAAATTTTGCAAAAAATAATTTTTTACTGTCGCAAATTTTAAATACGCCAGGGATTGCCTTTTTATGGTAAATTTTCAAAAAATTAATTTTATACTGTCGGAATATTTCAATATGCTAGGGATTGCCTTTTCTATAGTAAATTTTTCAAAAAATAATTTTTTGCTGTCGCAAATTTTAATTACGCCAGGGATTGCCTTTTCTATAGCAAATTTTGCAAAACATAATTTTATACTGTCGCAAATTTTAAATACGCCAAGGATTGCCTTTTCTATAGTAAAATTTTTCAAAACATAATTTTTTACTTTCGCAAATTTTAAATACGCCAGGGATTGCCTTTTCTATAGTAAATTTTGCAAAAATAATTTTTTACTATCGCAAATTTTAAATACGCCAGGGATTGCCTTTTCTATAGTAAAGTTCTCAAAAATTAATTTTATACTGTCGCAAATTTAATTGCGCTAGGGATTGCCTTTTATATAGTAAATTTTTCAAAAATTAATTTTTTACTATCGCAAATTTTAATTACGCCAGGGATAGCCATTTCTATAGAAAATTATTCAAAAAATAATTTTATACTGTCGCAAATTTTAAATACGCCAGGGATTGCTTTTATATAGTAAATTTTTCAAAAATTAATTTCTTAATTTTGCAACTTTTAAATATGCCAGGGTCTGCCTTTTCTATAGTAAATTTTGCAAAAAATTATTTTATACTGTCGCAAATTTTAAATACGCCAAGGAATGCCTTTTCTATAGTAAATTTTTCAAAAATTAATTTTATATTTTAAAGACGCCAGGGGATTGCCTTTTCTAATCTAAATTATTCGAAAAATATTTTTATATTGTCGCAAATTTTAAATAAACCAGGGATTGCCTTTTCTATAGTAAATTTTTCAAAAATTAATTTTATACTGTCGCAAATTTAATTGCGCTAGGGATTGCCTTTTCTATAGTAAATTTTTCAAAAAATAAATTTTATACTGTCGCAAATTTTTAATACGCAGGGATTGCCTTTTCTACAGTCAATTTTTCAAAAATTAATTTTTACTGACGAAAATTTTAAATACGCCAGGAATTGCCTTTTCTATAGTAAATTTTTCAAAAATTAAATTTATACTGTCGCAAATTTTAAATACTCCAGGGAATGCCTTTTCTATAGTAAATTTTGCAAAAAATAATTTTTTACTATCGCAAATTTTAAATACGCCAGGGATTGCCTTTTCTATAGTAAAGTCTCAAAAATTAATTTTATACTGTCGCAAATTTTAATTGCGCTAGGGATTGCCTTTTATATAGTAAATATTTCAAAAATTAATTTTTACTATCGCAAATTTTAATTACGCCAGGGATAGCCATTTCTATAGAAAATTATTCAAAAAATAATTTTATACTGTCGCAAATTTTAAATACGCCAGGCATTGCTTTTATATAGTAAATTTTCAAAATTAATTTCTTACTTTCGCAACTTTTAAATATGCCAGGGACTGCCTTTTCTATAGTAAATTTTGCAAAAAATTATTTTATACTGTCGCAAATTTTAAATACGCCAAGGAATGCCTTTTCTATAGTAAATTTTTCAAAAATTAATTTTATATTTTAAAGACGCCAGGGATTGCCTTTTCTAATCTAAATTATTCGAAAAATATTTTTATATTGTCGCAAATTTTAAATAAACCAGGGATTGCCTTTTCTATAGGAAATTCTTCAAAAATTAATTTTATACTGTCGCAAATTTTAATTGCGCTAGGGATTGCCTTTTCTATAGTAAATTTTTCAAAAAATAATTTTATACTGTCGCAAATTTTTAATACGCAGGGATTGCCTTTTCTATAGTCAATTTTTTCAAAAATTAATTTTTTACTGACGAAAATTTTAAATACGCCAGGAATTGCCTTTTCTATAGTAAATTTTTCAAAAATTAAATTTATACTGTCGCAATTTTAAATACGCCAGGGAATGCCTTTTCTATATTAAATTTTGCAAAAAATAATTTTTTACTGTCGCAAATTTTAAATACGCCAGAGATTGCCTTTTCTATAGTAAATTTTGCAAAAAATAATTTTATACTGTCGCAAATTTTAAAACGCCAAGGATTGCCTTTTCTATAGTAAATTATTCAAAAAATAATTTTTTACTGTACAAAATTTAAATACGCCAGGGATTGCCTTTTCCTACAGTAAATTTTTCAAAAATAATTTTTTACTGTCGCAAATTTTAATTGCACCAGCGATTGCCTTTTCTATAGTAAATTTTTTCAAAAATAATTTTTTGGTGTCGCAATTTTTAATTACGCCAGGGATTGCCTTTTCTATAGTAAATTATTCAAAATATAATTTTAAACTGTCGCAAATTTAAATACGCCAGGAATTGCCTTTTCTATAGCAAATTTTTCAAAAATAATTTTATACTCTCGCAAATTTTAAATACGCCAGGGATTGCCTTTTCTATAGTTAATTTTTTACTTTCGCAAATTTTAAATACGCCAGGGATTGCCTTTTCTATAGTATATTTTTCAAAAATTAATTTTATACTGTCGCAAACTTTAAATCGCCAGGGATTGCCTTTTCTATAATAAATTTTTCAAAAATTAATTTTATACTGTCGCAAATTTTAAATACGCCAGGGGATTGCCTTTAATATAGTCAATTTTTCAAAAATTCATTTTTACTGACGCAAATTTTAAATACGCCAGGGATTACCTTTTCTATAGTAAATTTTTCAAAAATTAATTTTATACTGTCGCAAATTTTAAATACGCCAGGGATTGCCTTTCCTATAGTAAATTTTTAAAATTAATTTTTTACCGTCGCAAATTTTAAATACGCCAGGGATTGCCTTTTTTATAGTAAATTTTGCAAAAAATAATTTTTTACTGTCGCAAATTTTAAATACGCCAGGGATTGCCTTTTCTATATTAAATTTTGCAAAAAATAATTTTTTACTGTCGAAAATTTTAAATACGCAGGGATTGCCTTTTCTACAGTAAATTTTTCAAAAAATAATTTTTTACTGTCGCAAATTTCAAATACGCCAAGGATTGCCTTTTCTATAGTAAATTTTTCAAAAATTAATTTTTTACTGTCGCAAATTTTAATAACGCCAGGGATTACCTTTTCTACAGTAAATTTTGCAAAAAATAATTTTTACTGTCGCAAATTCTAAATACGCCAGGGATTGCCTTTTCTATAGTAAATTTTTCAAAAAGTAATTTTATACTGTCGCATATTTTAACCTGCGCCAGGGATTGCCTGTGCTATAGAAAATTATTCAAAAAATAATTTTTTACTGTCGCAAATTTTAAATACGCCTGGGATGGCCTTTTCTAATCTAAATTTTGCAAAAAATAATTTTTTACTGTCGCAAATTTTAAGTAAGCCAGGGATTGCCTTTTCTATAGTAAATTTTTCAAAAATAAATTTATACTATCGGAAATTTTAATTGCGCCAGGGATTGCCTTTTCTATAGTAAATTTTTTGCTGTCGCAAATTTTAATAACGCCAGCGATTGCCTTTTCTATAGTAGATTTTTTAAAAATAATTTTTTGCTGTCGCAAATTTTAAATACGCCAGGGATTGCCTTTTCTATGGTAAATTTTTCAAAAATTAATTTTATACTGTCGCAAATTTTAATTGCGCCAGCGATTGCCTTTTCTATAGTAAATTTCTCAAAAAATAATTTGTTGCTGTCACAAATTTTAATTACGCCCAGAGATTGCCTTTCTATAGTAAATTTTTCAAAAATTAATTTTTTGCTGTCGCAAATTTTAATTACGCCAGGGATTGCCGTTTCTATAGTAAATTAAAAAAAAATAATTTTATACTGTCGCAATTTTAAATACGCCAGGGATTGCCTTTTCTATAGTAAATTTTGCAAAAAATAATTTTATACTGTCGCAAATTTTAAATACACCAAGGATTGTTTTTTCTATAGTAAAGTTATTCAAAATTAATTTTTTACTGTCGCAAATTTTAAATACGCCAGGGATTGCCTTTTCTATAGTAAATTTTGCAAAAAATAATTTTTTACTGTCGCAAATTTTAAATACGCCAGGGATTGCCTTTTCTATAGTAAATTATTCAAAAAATAATTTTTTACTGTCGCAAATTTTAAATACGCCAGGGATTGCCTTTTCTATGGTAAATTTTTCAAAAATTAATTTTATACTGTCGGAAATTTTCAATATGCCAGGGATTGCCTTTTCTATAGTAAATTTTTCAAAAAATAATTTTTTGCTGTCGCAAATTTTAATTACGCCAGGGATTGCCTTTTCTATAGTAAATTTTGCAAAACATAATTTTATACTGTCGCAAATTTTAAATACGCCAAGGATTGCCTTTTCTATAGTAAATTTTTCAAAACATAATTTTTTACTTTCGCAAATTTAAAATACGCCAGGGATTGCCTTTTCTATAGTAAATTTTGCAAAAAATAATTTTTTACTGTCGCAAATTTTAAATACGCCAGGGATTGCCTTTTCTATAGTAAAGTTCTCAAAAATTAATTTTATACTGTCGCAAATTTTAATTGCGCTAGGGATTGCCTTTTATATAGTAAATTTTTCAAAAATTAATTTTTTACTATCGCAAATTTTAATTACGCCAGGATAGCCATTTCTATAGAAAATTATTCTAAAAATAATTTTATACTGTCGCAAATTTTAAATACGCCAGGGATTGTTTTTCTATAGTAAATTTTTAAAAATTAGTTTATTACTTTCGCAACTTTTAAATACGCCAGGGACTGCCTTTTCTATAGTAAATTTTGCAAAAAATTATTTTATACTGTCGCAAATTTTAAATACGCCAAGGAATGCCTTTTCTATAGTAAATTTTTCAAAAATTAATTTTATATTTAAAGACGCCAGGGATTGCCTTTTCTATAGTAAATTATTCAAAAAATAATTTTTTACTGTCGCAAATTTTAAGACGCCAGGGATTTCCCTTTCTATAGTAAATTTTTCAAAAATTAATTTTTTACTGTCGCAAATTTTAAATACGCCAGGGATTGCTTTTCTATAGTAAATTTTTAAAAAATTAATTTCTTACTTTCGCAAATTTTAAATACGCCAGGGATTGCTTTTCTATAGTAAATTATTCAAAAAATAATTTTTTACTGTCGCAAATTTTAAATACGCCAGGATTGCCTTTTCTATGGTAAATTTTTCAAAAATTAATTTTATACTGTCGGAAATTTTCAATATGCCAGGGATTGCCTTTTCTATAGTAAATTTTTCAAAAATAATTTTTTGCTGTCGCAAATTTTAATTACGCCAGGGATTGCCTTTTCTATAGTAAATTTTGCAAAAAATAATTTTTTACTGTCCGCAAATTTTTAAATACGCCAGGGATTGCCTTTTATATAGTAAATTTTCAAAAATTAATTTTTACTATCGCAAATTTTAATTACGACAGGGATAGCCATTTCTATTGTAAATTTTTCAAAACATAATTTTTTACTTTCGCAAATTTTAAATACGCCAGGGATTGCCTTTTCTATAGTAAATTTTGCAAAAAATAATTTTTTTACTGTCGCAAATTTAATTGCGCTAGGGAATGCCTTTTCTATAGTAAATTTTGCAAAAAATAATTTTTTACTGTCGCAAATTTTAAATACGCCAGGGATTGCCTTTTCTATATTAAATTTTGCAAAAAATAATTTTTTACTGTCGAAATTTTAAATACGCCAGAGATTGCCTTTTTCTATAGTAAATTTTGCAAAAAATAATTTTTATACTGTCGCAAATTTTAAAACGCCAAGGATTGCCTTTTCTATAGTAAATTATTCAAAAAATAATTTTGTACTGTTACAAAATTTAAATACGCCAGGGATTGCCTTTTCTACAGTAAATTTTTCAAAAATAATTTTTTACTGTCGCAAATTTTAAATACGCCAGGGATTGCCTTTTCTATAGTAAATTTTTCAAAAATTAATTTTATACTGTCGCAAATTTTAATTGCACCAGCGATTGCCTTTTCTATATTAAATTTTTCAAAAATAATTTTTTGGTGTCGCAATTTTTAATAACGCCAGGGATTGCCTTTTCTATAGTAAATTATTCAAAATATAATTTTAAACTGTCGCAAATTTTAAATACGCCAGGAATTGCCTTTTCTATAGTAAATTTTTCAAAAAATAATTTTATACTCTCGCAAATTTTAAATACGCCAGGGATTGCCTTTTCTATAGTATATTTTTCAAAAATTAATTTTATACTGTCGCAAATTTTAAATACGCCAGGGATTGCCTTTGCTATAATAAATTTTTCAAAAATTAATTTTATACTGTCGCAAATTTTAAATACGCCAGGGATTGCCTTTAATATAGTCAATTTTTCAAAAATTAATTTTTTACTGACGCAAATTTTAAATACGCCAGGATTACCTTTTCTATAGTAAATTTTTCAAAAATTAATTTTATACTGTCGCAAATTTTAAATACGCCAGGGATTGCCTTTTCTATAGTAAATTTTTCACAAATAATTTTTTTACCGTCGCAAATCTTAAATACGCCAGGTATTGCCTTTTCTATAGTAAATTTTGCAAAAAATAATTTTTTACTGTCGCAAATTTTAAATACGCCAGGGATTGCCTTTTCTATATTAAATTTTGCAAAAAATAATTTTTTACTGTCGCAAATTTTAAATACGCCAGAGATTGCCTTTTCTATAGTAAATTTTGCAAAAAATAATTTTATACTGTCGCAAATTTTAAATACGCCAGGGATTGCCTTTTCTACAGTAAATTTTTCAAAAAATAATTTTTTACTGTCGCAAATTTCAAATACGCCAGGGATTGCCTTTTCTATAGTATATTTTTCAAAAATTAATTTTATACTGTCGCAAATTTTAAATACGCCAGGTATTGCCTTTTCTATAGTAAATTTTGCAAAAATAATTTTTACTGTCGCAAATTTTAAATACGCCAGGGATTGCCTTTTCTATATTAAATTTTGCAAAAAATAATTTTTTACTGTCGCAAATTTTAAATACGCCAGAGATTGCCTTTTCTATAGTAAATTATTCAAAAAATAATTTTTTACTGTCGCAAATTTTAAATACGCCAGGGATTGCCTTTTCTACAGTGAATTTTTCAAAAAATAATTTTTTACTGTCGCAAATTTCAAATACGCCAGGGATTGCCTTTTCTATAGTAAATTTTTGAAAAATTAATTTTATACTGTCGCAAATTTTAATTGCCCCTGGGATTGCCTTTTCTATAGTAAATTTTTCAAAAATAATTTTTTGCTGTGGCAAATTTTAATAACGCCAGGGATTGCCTTTTCTACAGTAAATTTTGCAAAAATAATTTTTTACTGTCGCAAATTCTAAATACGCCAGGGATTGCCTTTTCTATAGTAAATTTTTCAAAAAGTAATTTGATACTGTCGCATATTTTAATTGCGCCAGGGATTGCCTTTGCTATAGAAAATTATTCAAAAAATAATTTTTTACTGTCGCAAATTTTAAATACGCCTGGGATTGCCTTTTCTAATCTAAATTTTGCAAAAAATAATTTTTTACTGTCGCAAATTTTAAATAAGCCAGGGATTGCCTTTTCTATAGTAAATTTTTCAAAAATTAATTTTATACTATCGGAAATTTTAATTGCGCCAGGGATTGCCTTTTCTGTAGTAAATTTTTTGCTGTCGCAAATTTTAATTACGCCAGCGATTGCCTTTTCTATAGTAGATTTTTTAAAAATTAATTTTTTGCTGTCGCAAATTTTAAATACGCCAGGAATTGCCTTTTCTATAGTAAATTTTTCAAAAATTAATTTTATACTGTCGCAAATTTTAATTATGCCAGGGATTGCCTTTTCTATGGTAAATTTTTCAAAAATTAATTTTATACTGTCGGAAATTTTCAATACGCCAGGGATTGCCTTTTCTATAGTAAATTTTTCAAAAAATAATTTTTTGCTGTCGCAAATTTTAATTACGCCTGGGATTGCCTTTTCTATAGTAAATTTTGCAAAACATAATTTTATACTGTCGCAAATTTTAAATACGCCAAGGATTGCCTTTTCTATAGTAAATTTTTCAAAAAATAATATTTTACTTTCGCAAATTTTAAATACGCCAGGGATTGCCTTTTCTCTAGTAAATTTTGCAAAAAATAATTTTTTACTGTCGCAAATTTTAAATACGCCAGGGATTGCCTTTTCTATAGTAAAGTTCTCAAAAATTAATTTTATACTGTCGCAAATTTTAATTGCGCTAGGGATTGCCTTTTCTATAGTAAATTTTTCAAAAATTAATTTTTTACTGTCGCAAATTTTAATTACGCAAGGGATAGCCATTTCTATAGAAAATTATTCAAAAAATAATTTTTATACCGTCGCAAATTTTAAATACGCCAGGGATTGCTTTTCTATAGTAAATTTTTCAAAATTAATTTCTTACTTTCGCAACTTTTAAATACGCCAGGAATTGCCTTTTCTATAGTAAATTTTGCAAAAAATAATTTTATACTGTCGCAAATTTTAAATACGCCAAGGAATGCCTTTTCTTTAGTAAATTTTTCAAAATTTATTTTATATTTTAAAGACGCCAGGGGATTGCCTTTTCTAATCTAAATTATTCGAAAATATTTTTATACTGTCGCAAATTTTAAATAAACCAGGGATTGCCTTTTCTATAGTAAATTTTTCAAAAATTAATTTTATATTCTCGCAAATTTTAATTGCGCCAGGGATTGCCTCTTCTATAGTAAATTTTTTGCTGTCGCAAATTTTAATTGCGCCAGGGAATGCCTTTCTATTGTAAATTTTTCAAGAATTAATTTTTTACTGTCGCAAATTTTAATTGCGCCAGGGATTGCCTTTTCTAATCTAAATTTTGCAAAAATACTTTTTTACTGTCGCAAATTTTAAATTAGCTAGGGATTGCCTTTTCCATAGTAAATTTTTCAAAAATTAATTTTATACTGTCGCAAATTTTAATTGCGCCAGGGATTGCCTTTTCTATATTAAATTTTTTTCTGTCGCAAATTTTAATTACGCCAGGGATTGCCTTTTCTATAGTAAATTTTTCAAAAATTACTTTTTACTTTCGCAAATTTTAAATACGCCAGGGATTGCCTTTTCTATGGTAAATTTTTCAAAATTAATTTTATACTGTCGCAAATTTTAATTGCGCCAGCGATTGCCTTTTCTAAAGTAAATTTTTCAAAAAATAATTTGTTGCTGTCACAAATTTTAATTACACCAGGGATTGCCTTTTCTATAGTAAATTTTTCAAAAATTAATTTTTTACTGCCGCAAATTTTAATTACGCCAGGGATTGCCGTTTCTATAGTGAATTAAAAAAAAAAATTTATACCGTCGCAAATTTTAAATACGCCAGGGATTGCCTTTTCTATAGTAAATTTTTCAAAAATTAATTTTTTACTGTCGCAAATTTTAAATATGCCTGGGATTGCCTTTTCTATAGTAAATTATTCAAAAAATAATTTTTTACTGTCGCAAATTTTAAATACGCCAGGATTGCCTTTTCTATAGTAAATTTTGCGAAAAATAATTTTATACTGTTGCAAATTTTAAATACGCCAGGGATTGTTTTCTTTAGTAAATTTTACAAAAAATAATTTTTTATTGTCGCAAATTTTAATTACGCCAGGGATCGCCTTTTCTATAATAAATTTTCAAAATTTAATTTTACACTGTCGCAAATTTTAAATACGCCAGGGATTGCCTTTTCTATAGTAAATTTTTCAAAAAATACTTTTATACTGTCGCAAATTTTAAATTCGCCAGGGATTGCCTTTTCTATAGTAAATTTTTCAAAAATTAATTTTATACTGTCGCAAATTTTAAATACGCCAGTGATTGCCTTTTTTATAGTAAATTTTTCAAAAAATAGTTTTATACTGTCGCAAATTTTAAATACGTCATGGATTGCCTTTTCTATAGTAAATATTTCAAAATTCATTTTTTACTGTCACAAATTTTAAATACGCCAGGGATTGCATTTTCTATAGTAAATTTTGCAAAAAATAATTTTTTTCTGTCGCAAATTTTAAATACGCCAAGGATTGCCTTTTCTATAGTAAATTATTCAAAAAATAATTTTTTACTGTCGCAAATTTTAAATACGCCAGGGATTACCTTTTCTATAGTAAATTTTGCAAAAAATAATTTTTTACTGTCGCAAATTTTAAATACTCCAGGGACTGCCTTTTCTATAGTAAATTTTTCAAATATTAATTTTATACTGTCGCAAATTTTAATTACGCCAGGGATTGCCTTTTCTATAGTAAATTTTTCAAAAATTAATTTTTTGCTGTCGCAAATTTTAATTACGCCAGGGATTGCCTTTTCTATAGTAAATTTTGAAAAAAATAATTTTAGACCGTCGCAAAATTTTAAATACGCCAAGGATTGCCTTTTCTATAGTAAATTTTTCAAAAAATAATTTTTTACTTTCGCAAATTTTAAATACGCCAGGGATTGCCTTTTCTATAGTAAATTTTGCAAAAAATAATTTTTTACTGTCGCAAATTTTAAATACGCCAGCGATTGCCTTTTCTTCAGTAAAGTTTTCAAAAATTAATTTTTTACTGTCGAAAATTTTAAATACGCCAGGGATTGCCTTTTCTATAGTAAATTTTGCAAAAAATAATTTTTTACTGTGGCAAATTTTAATTACGCCAGGGATTGCCATTTCTATAGAAAATTTTTAAAAAAATAATTGTATACTGTCGCAAATTTTAAATACGCCAGGGATTGCCTTTTCTATAGTAAATTTCTAAAAATTAATTTTATACTGTCGCAAATTTTAATTGCGCCAGCGATTAACTTTTCTATAGTAAATTTTTCAAAAATTAATTTTATACTGTCGCAAATTTTAATTGCGCCAGCGATTGCCTTTTCTATAGTAAATTTTTCAAAAAATAATTTGTTGCTGTCACACATTTTAATTACGCCAGGGATTGCCTTTTCTATAGTAAATTTTTCAAAAATTAATTTTTTACTGCCGCAAATTTTAATTACGCCAGGGATTGCCGTTTCTATAGTAAATTAAAAAAATAATAATTTTATACTGTCGCAAATTTTAAATACGCCAGGGATTGCCTTTTCTATAGTAAATTTTTCAAAAATTAATTTTTTACTGCCGCAAATTTTAATTACGCCAGGGATTGCCGTTTCTATAGTAAATTAAAAAAATAATAATTTTATACTATCGCAAATTTTAAATACACCAGGGATTGCCTTTTCTATAGTAAATTATTCAAAAAATAATTTTTTACTGTCGCAAATTTTAAATACGCCAGGGATTGCCTTTTCTATAGTAAATTTTGCGAAAAATAATTTTATACTCTCGCAAATTTTAAATACGCCAGGGTTTTCCTTTTCTATAGTAAATTTTACAAAAAATAATTTTTTACTGTCGCAAATTTTAATTATGCCAGGGATCGCCTTTCCTATAGTAAATTTTTCAAAAATTAATTTTTTACCGTCGCAAATTTTAAATACGCCAGGGATTGCCTTTTCTATAGTAAATTTTGCAAAAAATAATTTTTTACTGTCGCAAATTTTAAATACGCCAGGGATTGCCTTTTCTATATTAAATTTTGCAAAAAATAATTTTTTACTGTCGCAAATTTTAAATACGCCAGAGATTGCCTTTTCTATAGTAAATTTTGCAAAAAATAATTTTATACTGTCGCAAATTTTAAATACGCCAAGGATTGCCTTTTCTATAGTAAATTATTCAAAAAATAATTTTTTACTGTCGCAAATTTTAAATACGCCAGGGATTGCCTTTTCTACAGTAAATTTTTCAAAAAATAATTTTTTACTGTCGCAAATTTCAAATACGCCAGGGATTGCCTTTTCTATAGTAAATTTTTCAAAAATTAATTTTATACTGTCGCAAATTTTAAATGCCCCTGGGATTGCCTTTTCTATAGTAAATTTTTCAAAAAATAATTTTTTGCTGTGGCAAATTTTAATAACGCCAGGGATTGCCTTTTCTACAGTAAATTTTGAAAAAATAATTTTTTACTGTCGCAAATTCTAAATACGCCAGGGATTGCCTTTTCTATAGTAAATTTTTAAAAAAGTAATTTTATACTGTCGCATATTTTAATTGCGCCAGGGATTGCCTTTGCTATAGAAAATTATTCAAAAAATAATTTTTTACTGTCGCAAATTTTAAATACGCCTGGGATTGCCTTTTCTAATCTAAATTTTGCAAAAAATAATTTTTTACTGTCGCAAATTTTAAATAAGCCAGGGATTGCCTTTTCTATAGTAAATTTTTCAAAAATTTATTTTATACTATCGGAAATTTTAATTGCGCCAGGGATTGCCTTTTCTATAGTAAATTTTTTGCTGTCGCAAATTTTAATTACGCCAGCGATTGCCTTTTCTATAGTAGATTTTTTAAAAATTAATTTTTTGCTGTCGCAAATTTTAAATACGCCAGGGATTGCCTTTTCTATGGTAAATTTTTCAAAAATTAATTTTATACTGTCGCAAATTTTAATTGCGCCAGCTATTGCCTTTTCTATAGTAAATTACTCAAACAATAATTTGTTGCTGTCACAAATTTTAATTACGCCAGGGATTGCCTTTTCTATAGTAAATTTTTCAAATTAATTTTTTACTGTCGCAAATTTTAAATATGCCTGGGATGGCCTTTTCTATAGTAAATTATTCAAAAAATTACTTTTTACTGTTGCAAATTTTAAATACGCCAGGGATTGCCTTTTCTATAGTAAATTTTGCGAAAAATAGTTTTATACTGTCTGAAATTTTAAATACCTTTTCTATAGTAAATTATTCAAAAAATAATTTCTTACTGTCGCAAATTTTAAATACGCCAGGGATTTCCCTTTCAATAGTAAATTTTTCAAAAATTAATTTTATACTGTCGGAAATTTTAAATACGCCAGGGATTGCCTTTTCTATAGTAAAGTTTTCAAAAAATAATTTTTTGCTGTCGCAAATTTTAATTACGCCAGGGATTGCCTTTTCTATAGTAAATTTTGCAAAAAATAATTTTATACTGTCGCAAATTTTAAATACACCAAGGATTGCCTTTTCTATAGTAAATTATTCAAAAAATAATTTTTTACTGTCGCAAATTTTAAATACGCCAGGGATAGCCTTTTCTATAGTAAATTTTGCAAAAAATAATTTTTTACTGTCGCAAATTTTAAATACGCCAGGGATTGCCTTTTCTATAGTAAATTTTTCAAAAATTAATTTTATACTGTCGCAAATTTTAATTACGCCAGGGATTGCCTTTTCTATGGTAAATTTTTCAAAAATTAATTTTATACTGTCGGAAATTTTCAATACTCCAGGGATTGCCTTTTCTATAGTAAATTTTTCAAAAAATAATTTTTTGCTGTCGCAAATTTTAATTACGCCAGGGATTGCCTTTTCTATAGTAAATTTTGCAAAACATAATTTTATACTGTCGCAAATTTTAAATACGCCAAGGATTGCCTTTTCTATAGTAAATTTTTCAAAAAATAATATTTTTCTTTCGCAAATTTTAAATACGCCAGGGATTGCCTTTTCTCTAGTAAATTTTGCAAAAAATAATTTTATACTGTCGCAATTTTTAAATACGCCAAGGAATGCCTTTTCTATAGTAAATTTTTCAAAAATTTATTATATATTTTAAAGATGCCAGGGATTGCCTTTTCTAATCTAAATTATTCGAAAAATATTTTTATACTGTCGCAAATTTTAAATAAACCAGGGATTGCATTTTCTTTAGTAAATTTTTCAAAAATTAATTTTATACTCTCGCAAATTTTAATTGCGCCAGGGATTGCCTCTTCTATAGTAAATTTTTTGGTGTCGCAAATTTTAATTACGCCAGGGAATGCCTTTATATTGTAAATTTTTCAAGAATTAATTTTTTACTGTCGCAAATTTTAATTGCGCCAGGGATTGCCTTTTCTAATCTAAATTTTGCAAAAAATACTTTTTTACTGTCGCAAATTTTAAATTAGCCAGGGATTGCCTTTTCTATAGTAAATTTTTCAAAAATTAATTTTATACTGTCGCAAATTTTAATTGCGCCAGGGATTGCCTTTTCTATATTAAATTTTTGCTGTCGCAAATTTTAATTACGCCAGGGATTGCCTTTTCTATATTAAATTTTTCAAAAATTACTTTTTTACCGTCGCAAATTTTAAATACGCCAGGGATTGCCTTTTCTATGGTAAATTTTTCAAAAATTAATTTTATACTGTCGCAAATTTTAATTGCGCCAGCGATTGCCTTTTCTATAGTAAATTTTTCAAAAAATAATTTGTTGCTGTCACAAATTTTAATTACACCAGGGATTGCCTTTTCTATAGAAAATTTTTCAAAAATTAATTTTTTACTGCCGCAAATTTTAATTACGCCAGGGATTGCCGTTTCTATAGTGAATTAAAAAAAAAAATTTATACTGTCGCAAATTTTAAATACGCCAGGGATTGCCTTTTCTATAGTAAATTTTTCAAAAATTAATTTTACACTGTCGCAAATTTTAAATACGCCAGGGATTGCCTTTTCTATAGTAAATTTTTCAAAAAATACTTTTATACTGTCGCAAATTTTAAATTCGCCGGGGATTGCTTTTTCTATAATAAATTTTTCAAAATTTAATTTTACACTGTCGCAAATTTTAAATACGCCAGGGATTGCCTTTTCTATAGTAAATTTTTCAAAAAATACTTTTATACTGTCGCAAATTTTAAATTCGCCGGGGATTGCTTTTTCTATAGTAAATTTTTCAAAAATTAATTTTATACTGTCGCAAATTTTAAATACGCCAGGGATTGCCTTTTTTATAGTAAATTTTTCAAAAAATAGTTTTATACTATCGCAAATTTTAAATACGTCATGGATTGCCTTTTCTATAGTAAATATTTCAAAAATTCATTTTTTACTGTCACAAATTTTAAATACGCCAGGGATTGCATTTTCTATAGTAAATTTTGCAAAAAATAATTTTTTTCTGTCGCAAATTTTAAATACGCCAAGGATTGCCTTTTCTATAGTAAATTATTCAAAAAATAATTTTTTACTGTCGCAAATTTTAAATACGCCAGGGATTGCCTTTTCTATAGTAAATTTTGAAAAAAATAATTTTAGACCGTCGCAAAATTTTAAATACGCCAAGGATTGCCTTTTCTATAGTAAATTTTTCAAAAAATAATTTTTTACTTTCGCAAATTTTAAATACGCCAGGGATTGCCTTTTCTATAGTAAACTTTGCAAAAAATAATTTTTTACTGTCGCAAATTTTAAATACGCCAGCGATTGCCTTTTCTTCAGTAAAGTTTTCAAAAATTAATTTAATACTGTCGCAAATTTTAATTGCGCCAGGGATTGCCTTTTCTATAGTAAATTTTTCAAAAATTAAATTTTTACTGTCGCAAATTTTAATTACGCCAGGGATTGCCATTTCTATAGAAAATTTTTAAAAAAATAATTGTATACTGTCGCAAATTTTAAATACGCCAGGGATTGCCGTTTCTATAGTAAATTTCTAAAAATTAATTTTATATTGTCGCAAATTTTAATTGCGCCAGCGATTGCCTTTTCTATAGTAAATTTTTCAAAAATTAATTTTATACTGTCGCAAATTTTAATTGCGCCAGCGATTGCCTTTTCTATAGTAAATTTTTCAAAAAATAATTTGTTGCTGTCACACATTTTAATTACGCCAGGGATTGCCTTTTCTATAGTAAATTTTTCAAAAATTAATTTTTTACTGCCGCAAATTTTAATTACCCCAGGGATTGCCGTTTCTATAGTAAATTAAAAAAATAATAATTTTATACTGTCGCAAATTTTAAATACGCCAGGGATTGCCTTTTCTATAGTAAATTTTTCAAAAATTAATTTTTTACTTCCGCAAATTTTAATTACGCCAGGGATTGCCGTTTCTATAGTAAATTAAAAAAATAATAATTTTATACTATCGCAAATTTTAAATACACCAGGGATTGCCTTTTCTATAGTAAATTATTCAAAAAATAATTTTTTACTGTCGCAAATTTTAAATACGCCAGGGATTGCCTTTTCTATAGTAAATTTTGCGAAAAATAATTTTATACTGTCGCAAATTTTAAATACGCCAGGGATTGCCTTTTCTATAGTAAATTTTACAAAAAATAATTTTTTACTGTCGCAAATTTTAATTACGCCAGGGATCGTCTTTCCTATAGTAAATTGTTCAAAATTTAGTTTTACACTGTCGCAAATTTTAAATACGCCAGGGATTGCCTTTTCTATAGTAAATTTTTCAAAAACTACTTTTATACTGTCGCAAATTTTAAATACGCCAGGGATTGCCTTTTCTATAGTAAATTTTTCAAAAATTAATTTTATACGGTCGCAAATTTTAAATACGCCAGGGATTGCCTTTTTTATAGTAAATTTTTCAAAAAATAATTTTATACTGTCTCAAATTATAAATACGTCATGGATTGCCTTTACTATAGTAAATATTTCAAAAATTCATTTTTTACTGTCACAAATTTTAAATACGCCAGGGATTGCCTTTTCTATAGTAAATTTTGCAAAAAATAATTTTTTTTCTGTCGCAAATTTTAAATACGCCAAGGATTGCCTTTTCTATAGTAAATTATTCAAAAATAATTTTTTACTGTCGCAAATTTTAAATACGCCAGGGAATGCCTTTTCTATAGTAAATTTTGCAAAAAATAATTTTTTACTGTCGCAAACTTTAAATACGCCAGGGATTGCCTTTTCTATAGTAAATTTTTCAAAAATTAATTTTATACTGTCGCAAATTTTAATTACGCCAGGGATTGCCTTTTCTATAGTAAATTTTTCAAAAATTAATTTTTTGCCGTCGCATATTTTAATTACGCCAGGGATTGCCTTTTCTATAGTAAATTTTGAAAAAAATAATTTTAGACTGTCGCGAATTTTAAATACGCCAAGGATTGCCTTTTCTATAGTAAATTTTTCAAAAAATAATTTTTTACTTTCGCAAATTTTAAATACACCAGGGATTGCCTTTTCTATAGTAAATTTTGCAAAAAATAATTTTTTACTGTCGCAAATTTTAAATACGCCAGCGATTGCCTTTTCTATAGTAAAGTTTTCAAAAATTAATTTAATACTGTCGCAAATTTTAATTGCGCCAGGGATTGCCATTTCTATAGTAAATTTTTCAAAAATTAATTTTTTACTGTAGCATATTTTAATTACGCCAGGGATTGCCATTTCTATAGAAAATTTTTAAAAAAATAATTTTATACTGTCGCAAATTTTAAATACGCCAGGGATTGCCTTTTCTATAGTAAATTTCTCAAAAATTAATTTTTTACTTTCGCAACTTTTAAATACGCCAGGGATTGCCTTTTCTATAGTAAATTTTGCAAAAAATAATTTTATACTGTCGCAAATTTTAAATACGCCAAGGAATGCCTTTCCTATAGTAAATTATTCAAAAAATAATTTTTTACTGTCGCAAATTTTAAATACGCCAGGGATTGCCTTTTCTATAGTAAATTTTTCAAAAATTTATTTTATACTGTCGCAAATTTTAAATACGCCAGGGATTGCCTTTTTTATAGTAAATTTTTCAAAAAATAATTTTATACTGTCGCAAATTTTAAATATGTCATGGATTGCCTTTTCTATAGTAAATATTTCAAAAATTCATTTTTTACTGTCACAAATTTTAAATACGCCAGGGATTGCCTTTTCTATAGTAAATTTTGCAAAAAATAATTTTTTTCTGTCGCAAATATTAAATACGCCAAGGATTGCCTTTTCTATAGTAAATTATTCAAAAAATAATTTTTTACTGTCGCAAATTTTAAATACGCCAGGGATTGCCTTTTCTATAGTAAATTTTGCAAAAAATAATTTTTTACTGTCGCAAATTTTAAATACGACAGGGATTGCCTTTCTATAGTAAATTTTTCAAAAATTAATTTTATACTGTCGCAAATTTTAATTACGCCAAGGATTGCCTTTTCTATAGTAAATTTTTCAAAAATTAATTTTTTGCCGTCGCAAATTTTAATTACGCCAGGGATTGCCTTTTCTATAGTAAATTTTGAGAAAAATAATTTTAGACTGTCGCAAATTTTAAATACGCCAAGGATTGCCTTTTCTATAGTAAATTTTTCAAAAAATAGTTTTTTACTTTCGCAAATTTTAAATATAACAGGGATTGCCTTTTCTATAGTAAATTTTGCAAAAAATAATTTTTTACTGTCGCAAATTTTAAATACGCCAGCGATTGCCTTTTCTATAGTAAAGTTTTCAAAAATTAATTTAAAACTGTCGCAAATTTTAATTGCGCCAGGGATTGCCTTTTCTATAGTAAATTTTTCAAAAATTAATTTTTTACTGTCGCAAATTTTAATTACGCCAGGGATTGCCATTTCTATAGAAATTTTTTAAAAAAATAATTTTATACTGTCGCAAATTTTAAATACGCCAAGGATTGCCTTTTCTATAGTAAATTTCTCAAAAATTAATTTTTTACTTTCGCAACTTTTAAATACGCCAGGGATTGCCTTTTCTATAGTAAATTTTGCAAAAAATAATTTTATACTGTCGCAAATTTTAAATACGCAAAGGATTGCCTTTTCTATAGTAAATTTTTCAAAAAATAATTTTTTACTTTCGCAAATTTTAAATATACCAGGGATTGCCTTTTCTATAGTAAATTTTGCAAAAAATAATTTTTTACTGTCGCAAATTTTAAATACGCCAGCGATTGCCTTTTCTATAGTAAAGTTTTCAAAAATTAATTTAAAACTGTCGCAAATTTTAAATACGCCAGCGATTGCCTTTTCTATAGTAAAGTTTTCAAAAATTAATTTAAAACTGTCGCAAATTTTAATTGCGCCAGGGATTGCCTTTTCTATAGTAAATTTTTCAAAAATTATTTTTTTACTGTCGCAAATTTTAATTACGCCAGGGATGTGGTGAGCTAGAATCCCATGTTTTCGTTTACTTGGACGATGTTATTATTGTCACCAGTACGTTTGAGGATCACCTTAGAGTATTGATGGAAGTTTTCGATAGATTACGAAAGGCTGGACTTATAATCAACTATGACAAATGTGAATTCTGTCGCCCTGAATTGAAGTATTTGGGTTATTTGGTTGGAGAAAACGGATTACAGGTGGATCCCGATAAGGTGAAGTGCATCTTAGAAATTACAAGTCCTAAATCAGTGAAGGAAGTAAGAAGCTTTATTGGAATGGTTTCGTGGTATCGCCGGTTTGTACCAAGTTTCTCAAATTTGATTACCCCTTTAACAGCTTTACTGAAGAAAAACCGAAAGTTTGTTTGGTCGAGAGATTGCGAAAATTCCTTCCGAATTATAAAAGAAAAATTAGTAGAAGCTCCTATTTTAATTTGCCCCAACTTTGATATACCCTTTGTTGTTCACACAGACACCTCTGGCTATGGGATAGGGGCCGTATTGCCACAGGAACAAGATGGATCTAAAAATGTTACGCTACCCGTTGATGCGTAAAGTGGCTAGCTATGCTGATAACGGGGTGGATTTTTTTTCTTTTAACGGTGATTCCTTTTATTTTTCTTTGGGCGCCACGTAGTTTTTCTTTGTTCTGGGTTCAGAAATCGAGGTACTACGAAACTCATATGAAACACAACAAAAAAAATCCAGATCTTTCGAGAAACAAATCTTAATTTATTTTACAAATATACCTTCACCAAAAGAATTATTAAAATTACATTGAAAATTAAATGATATATATAATATATAGGTATATGTACTTATCTTGTTGCGTGGAGATTTAATTTACCAGAATAGCAAAGCGATCCGTATATCCCAAAAGAATAATTGAGTTATATTTCCAAAACCCCGTACAAATACTTGTTTTTTTTTTTAAATTATACTCGCGCACTTTTGCAAATTTAAATCAAAACCTAATTCTTCCTTCGAAAATCTACTATCACCATCTGCTTTTCGTCCACGATCGAGAAGAATTGCCCGCCCGTCTTTTTTTTTTTTTTTTTTTTTTTTTGGACTATTGATCTTCAATCGATTTTTCGTGCAGTCATCAATGATACTCTCCAGTCAGGGGGGTTTTATTTTTCGAGCACCTTTAATGTTTAGGTCTCAACCTCACCACTTCTGGTTACGCATCCATTAAAAATCATGTTACAATAATGACAGACTGCTTTAAATTTCATGAGGGAGTTTAAATGCTTTTATTTGCATGTTTGTTTATTTTCCCTTATATTATTTTGTCTATTAATATTTGTCCACTCCTGATTTTGTATTTTTCTTTTGTGCGGTAACTTCTTCTATGTCATTGTTTCAACTTTATTCTGTTCGCGGCTTGTTGTATTTTTAAAAGGATCTGGACTGATTTAATTAGAAATTGGATAATTTTGCAAGTAGGTATCTCCACACTAACAAATGTTCGTAGATTTATGACCAACTTAAAACTTAATTTGATTTATGTCTTTAGACTCCGAAAACAATTTATAATGGCTACAATATAGTCAGAAATCGAAATTATACATATTTACAAAGATAATTGTAATTCTTATCAAAACAAAAATTCAATCCTGTCAATTCATTATGCTTATTGTTTATATGCAGATTGTTAACCCCGAATCCCATCAGAGTGCACCTATGGCTCAGCTAGGGATCGAATATGTACATATATTATGTAACTGGATGAGTAGGTCCCACTTCTTGACAGATGTCTTTCCTCCTGGTCTGCCATTGCATTGCTGATTAGCTTCCTGAAAGTAGAATTTGTGGGCAGTATCAACAATTCTTTTGATATCCACAACCAAAACCATATGACACATAACATCGCAAATTTTAAATACGCCAGGGATTGCCTTTTCTATAGTAAAATTTTCAAAAATTAATTTTATACTGTCGCAAATTTTAATTGCGCCAGGGATTGCCTTTTCTATAGTAAATTTTTCAAAAATTAATTTTATACTGTCGCCAATTTTAAATACGCCAGCGATTGCCTTTTCTATAGTAAATTTTTCAAAAATTAATTTTTTACTGTCGCAAATTTTAATTACGCCAGGGATTGCCATTTCTGTAGAAAATTTTTCAAAAATTAATTTTATAATTTAAATACGCCAGGGATTGCCTTTTCTAATCTAAATTATTTTGCAAGTAGGTATCTCCACACTAACAAATGTTCGTAGATTTATGACCAACTTAAAACTTAATTTAATTTATGTCTTTAGACTCCGAAAACAATTTATAATGGCTACAATATAGTTAGAAATCGAAATTATACATATTTACAAAACTAATTGTAATTCTTATCAAAACAAAAATTCAATCTTGTCAATTTATTATTCTTATTGTTTATATGCAGATTGTTAACCCCGAATCCCATCAGAGTGCACCTATGGCTCAGCTAGGGATCGAATATGTACATATATTATGTAACTGGATGAGTAGGTCCCACTTTTTGACAGATGTCTTTCCTCCTGTTCTGCCATTGCATTGCTGATTAGCTTCCTGAAAGTAGAATTTGTGGGCAGTATCAACAATTCTTTTGATATCCACAACCAAAACCATATGACACATAACATCGCAAATATTAAATACGCCAGGGATTGCCTTTTCTATAGTAAATTTTTCAAAAATTAATTTTATACTGTCGCAAATTTTAATTGCGCCAGGGATTGCCTTTTCTATAGTAAATTTTTTCAAAAAATAATTTTTTGCTGTCGCAAAGTTTAATTACGCCAGGGATTGCCTTTTCTACAGCAAATTTTGCAAAAAATAATTTTTTACTGTCGCAAATTTTAAATACGCCAGGGATTGCCTTTTCTATAGTAAATTTTTCAAAAATTAATTTTATACTGTCGCAAATTTTAATTGCTCCAGCGATTACCTTTTCTATAGTAAATTTTTCAAAAAATAATTTTTTGCTGTCGCAAATTTTAATTACGCCAGGGATTGGCTTTTCTATAGTAAATTTTTCAAAAAATATTTTTTTACTGTAGCAAATTTTAATTACGAAAGGGAATGCCTTTTCTATTGTAAATTTTGCAAAAAATAATTTTTTACTGTCGCAAATTTTATATACGCCAGGGATTGCCTTTGGGTAGTAAATTATTCAAAAAATAATTTTATACTGTCGCAAATTATAAATACGCCAGGGATTGCCTTTTCTATAGTTTATTTTTTACTTTCGCAAATTTTAAATACGCCAGGGATTGCTTTTCTATAGTAAATTTTTCAAAAATTAATTTTATACTGTCGCAAATTTTAAATACGCCAGGGATTGCCTTTTCTATAGTAAATTTTGCAAAAAATAATTTTATACTGTCGCAAATTTTAAATACGCCAGGGATTGCCTTTGGGTAGTAAATTATTCAAAAAATAATTTTATACTGTCGCAAATTTTAAATACGCCAGGGATTGCCTTTTCTATAGTTTATTTTTTACTTTCGCAAATTTTAAATACGCCAGGGATTGCTTTTCTATAGTAAATTTTTCAAAAATTAATTTTATACTGTCGCAAATTTTAAATACGCCAGGAATTGCCTTTTCTATAGTAAATTTTTCAAAAAATAATTTTATACTGTCGCAAATTTTAAATACGCCAGGGATTGCCTTTTCTATAGTAAATTTTTCAAAAATTAATTTTTTACTGTCGCAAATTTTAATTACGCCAGGGATTGCCTTTTCTAGAGTAAATTTTTCAAAAAATAATTTTTTACTGTCGCAAATTTTAAATACGCCAGGGATTGCCTTTTCTATAGTAAATTTTGCAAAAAATAATTTTATACTGTCGCAAATTTTAAATACGCCAGGGATTGCCTTTGGGTAGTAAATTATTCAAAAAATAATTTTATACTGTCGCAAATTTTAAATACGCCAGGGATTGCCTTTTCTATAGTTTATTTTTTACTTTCGCAAATTTTAAATACGCCAGGGATTGCTTTTCTCTAGTAAATTTTTCAAAAATTAATTTTATACTGTCGCAAATTTTAAATACGCCAGGGATTGCCTTTTCTATAGTAAATTTTGCAAAAAATAATTTTATACTGTCGCAAATTTTAAATACGCCAGGGATTGCCTTTGCGTAGTAAATTATTCAAAAAATAATTTTATACTGTCGCAAATTTTAAATACGCCAGGGATTGCCTTTTCTATAGTTTATTTTTTACTTTCGCAAATTTTAAATACGCCACGGATTGCTTTTCTATAGTAAATTTTTCAAAAATTAATTTTATACTGTCGCAAATTTTAAATACGCCAGGAATTGCCTTTTCTATAGTAAATTTTTCAAAAAATAATTTTATACTGTCGCAAATTTTAAATACGCCAGGGATTGCCTTTTCTATAGTAAATTTTGCAAAAAATAATTTTATACTGTCGCAAATTTTAAATACGCCAGGGATTGCCTTTGGGTAGTAAATTATTCAAAAAATAATTTTATACTGTCGCAAATTTTAAATACGCCAGGGATTGCCTTTTCTATAGTTTATTTTTTACTTTCGCAAATTTTAAATACGCCAGGGATTGCTTTTCTATAGTAAATTTTTCAAAAATTAATTTTATACTGTCGCAAATTTTAAATACGCCAGGGATTGCCTTTTCTATAGTAAATTTTGCAAAAAATAATTTTATACTGTCGGAAATTTTAAATACGCCAGGGATTGCCTTTGGGTAGTAAATTATTCAAAAAATAATTTTATACTGTCGCAAATTTTAAATACGCCAGGGATTGCCTTTTCTATAGTTTATTTTTTACTTTCGCAAATTTTAAATACGCCAGGGATTGCTTTTCTATAGTAAATTTTTCAAAAATTAATTTTATACTGTCGCAAATTTTAAATACGCCAGGAATTGCCTTTTCTATAGTAAATTTTTCAAAAAATAATTTTATACTGTCGCAAATTTTAAATACGCCAGGGATTGCCTTTTCTATAGTAAATTTTTCAAAAATTAATTTTTTACTGTCGCAAATTTTAATTACGCCAGGGATTGCCTTTTCTAGAGTAAATTTTTCAAAAAATAATTTTTTACTGTCGCAAATTTTAAATACGCCAGGGATTGCCTTTTCTATAGTAAATTTTGCAAAAAATAATTTTATACTGTCGCAAATTTTAAATACGCCAGGGATTGCCTTTGGGTAGTAAATTATTCAAAAAATAATTTTATACTGTCGCAAATTTTAAATACGCCAGGGATTGCCTTTTCTATAGTTTATTTTTTACTTTCGCAAATTTTAAATACGCCAGGGATTGCTTTTCTATAGTAAATTTTTCAAAAATTAATTTTATACTGTCGCAAATTTTAAATACGCCAGGGATTGCCTTTTCTATAGTAAATTTTGCAAAAAATAATTTTATACTGTCGCAAATTTTAAATACGCCAGGGATTGCCTTTGGGTAGTAAATTATTCAAAAAATAATTTTATACTGTCGCAAATTTTAAATACGCCAGGGATTGCCTTTTCTATAGTTTATTTTTTACTTTCGCAAATTTTAAATACGCCAGGGATTGCTTTTCTATAGTAAATTTTTCAAAAATTAATTTTATACTGTCGCAAATTTTAAATACGCCAGGAATTGCCTTTTCTATAGTAAATTTTTCAAAAAATAATTTTATACTGTCGCAAATTTTAATTACGCCAGGTATTGCCTTTTCTGTAGTAAATTTTTCATAAATTAATTTTTACTGTCGCAAATTTTAATTACGCCAGGGATTGCCTTTTCTAAAGTAAATATTGCAAATAATAATTTTTTACTGTCGCAAATTTTAATTGCGCCAGGGATTGCCTTTTCTATGGTAAATTTTTCAAAAATTAATTTTTCACTGTAGCAGATTTTAATTACGCCAGGGAATGACTTTTCTATAGTAAATTTTTCAAAAATTAATTTTTTACTGTAGCAAATTTTAATTACGCCAGGGAATGCCTTTTCTATAGTAAATTTTTCAAAAATTAATTTTATTCTGTCGCAAATTTTAATTGCGCCTGGGATTGCCTTTTCTATATTAAATTTAAAAAAAAAAAATTTTTACTGTCGCAAATTTTAAATACGCCAGGGATTGCATTTTCTATAGTAAATTTTTCAAAAATTAATTTTATACTGTCGCAAACTTTAATTGCGCCAGCGATTAACTTTTCTATAGTAAATTTTTCAAAAAATAATTTTTTGCTGTCGCAAATTTTAAATACGCCAGGGATTGCCTTTTCTATAGTAAATTTTGCAAAAAATAATTTTATACTGTCGCAAATTTTAAATACGCCAGGGATTGCCTTTGGGTAGTAAATTATTCAAAAAATAATTTTATACTGTCGCAAATTTTAAATACGCCAGGGATTGCCTTTTCTATAGTTTATTTTTTACTTTCGCAAATTTTAAATACGCCAGGGATTGCTTTTCTATAGTAAATTTTTCAAAAATTAATTTTATACTGTCGCAAATTTTAAATACGCCAGGGATTGCCTTTTCTATAGTAAATTTTGCAAAAAATAATTTTATACTGTCGCAAATTTTAAATACGCCAGGGATTGCCTTTGGGTAGTAAATTATTCAAAAAATAATTTTATACTGTCGCAAATTTTAAATACGCCAGGGATTGCTTTTCTATAGTAAATTTTTCAAAAATTAATTTAATACTGTCGCAAATTTTAAATACGCCAGGAATTGCCTTTTCTATAGTAAATTTTTCAAAAAATAATTTTATACTGTCGCAAATTTTAAATACGCCAGGGATTGCCTTTTCTATAGTAAATTTTTCAAAAATTAATTTTTTACTGTCGCAAATTTTAATTACGCCAGGGATTGCCTTTTCTAGAGTAAATTTTTCAAAAAATAATTTTTTACTGTCGCAAATTTTAAATACGCCAGGGATTGCCTTTTCTATAGTAAATTTTGCAAAAAATAATTTTATACTGTCGCAAATTTTAAATACGCCAGGGATTGCCTTTGGGTAGTAAATTATTCAAAAAATAATTTTATACTGTCGCAAATTTTAAATACGCCAGGGATTGCCTTTTCTATAGTTTATTTTTTACTTTCGCAAATTTTAAATACGCCAGGGATTGCTTTTCTATAGTAAATTTTTCAAAAATTAATTTTATACTGTCGCAAATTTTAAATACGCCAGGGATTGCCTTTTCTATAGTAAATTTTGCAAAAAATAATTTTATACTGTCGCAAATTTTAAATACGCCAGGGATTGCCTTTTCTATATTAAATTAAAAAAAAATAATTTTTTACTGTCGCAAATTTTAAATACGCCAGGGATTGCCTTTTCTATAGTAAATTTTTCAAAAATTAATTTTATACTGTCGCAAACTTTAATTGCGCCAGCGATTACCTTTTCTATAGTAAATTTTTCAAAAAATAATTTTTTGTAATTTTGCAAAAAATAATTTTTTACTGTGGCAAATTTTAAATACGCCAGGGATTGCCTTTTCTATAGTAAATTTTTCAAAAATTAATTGTATACTGTCGCAAATTTTAATTGCGCCAGGGATAGCCTTTTCTATAGTAAATTTTTGATAAATTAATTTTTTGCTGTCGCAAATTTTAATTACGCCAGGGATTGGCATTTCTATAGTAAATTTTTCAAAAAATATTTTTTTACTGTAGCAAATTTTAATTAGGCCAGGGAATGCCTTTTCTATAGTAAATTTTGCAAAAAATAATTTTTTACTGTCGCAAATTTTATATACGCCAGGGATTGCCTTTTCTATAGTAAATTTTTCAAAAATTAATTTTATACTGTCGCAAATTTTAAATACGCCAGGGATTGGCTTTTCTATAGTAAATTTTTCAAAAATTAATTTTTTACTGTCGCAAGTTTTAATTACGCCAGGGATTGCCTTTTCTATAGTAAATTATGCAAAAAATAATTTTACACTGTCGCAAATTTTAATTACGCCAGGTATTGCCTTTTCTATAGTAAATTTTTCATAAATTAATTTTTACTGTCGCAAATTTTAATTACGCCAGGGATTGCCTTTTCTACAGTAAATATTGCAAATAATAATTTTTTACTGTCGCAAATTTTAATTGCGCCAGGGATTGCCTTTTCTATGGTAAATTTTTCAAAAATTAATTTTTCACTGTAGCAAATTTTAATTACGCCAGGGAATGACTTTTCTATAGTAAATTTTTCAAAAATTACTTTTTTACTGTAGCAAATTTTAATTACGCCAGGGAATGCCTTTTCTATAGTAAATTTTTCAAAAATTAATTTTATACTGTCGCAAATTTTAAATACGCCAGGGATTGGCTTTTCTATAGTAAATTTTTCAAAAATTAATTTTTTACTGTCGCAAATTTTAATTACGCCAGGGATTGCCTTTTCTAGAGTAAATTTTTCAAAAATTAATTTTTTACTGTAGCAAATTTTAAATACGCCAGGGATTGCCTTTTCTATAGTAAATTTTGCAAAAAATAATTTTTTACTGTGGCAAATTTTAAATACGCCAGGGATTGCCATTTCTATAGTAAATTTTTCAAAAATAAAATTTAATACTGTCGCAAATTTTAAATACGCCAGGGATTGCCTTTTCTATAGTAACTTTTTCACAAACTAATTTTTTACCGTCGCAAATTTTAAAAACGCCAGGGATTGCCTTTTCTATAGTAAATTTTTCAAAAATATTTTTTTACTGTAGCAAATTTTAATTAGGCCAGGGAATGCCTTTTCTATAGTAAATTTTGCAAAAAATAATTTTTTACTGTCGCAAATTTTATATACGCCAGGGATTGCCTTTTCTATAGTAAATTTTTCAAAAATTAATTTTATACTGTCGCAAATTTTAAATACGCCAGGGATTGGCTTTTCTATAGTAAATTTTTCAAAAATTAATTTTTTACTGTCGCAAATTTTAATTACGCCAGGGATTGCCTTTTCTAGAGTAAATTTTTCAAAAATTAATTTTTTACTGTAGCAAATTTTAAATACGCCAGGGATTGCCTTTTCTATAGTAAATTTTGCAAAAAATAATTTTTTACTGTGGCAAATTTTAAATACGCCAGGGATTGCCATTTCTATAGTAAATTTTTCAAAAATAAAATTTAATACTGTCGCAAATTTTAAATACGCCAGGGATTGCCTTTTCTATAGTAACTTTTTCACAAACTAATTTTTTACCGTCGCAAATTTTAAAAACGCCAGGGATTGCCTTTTCTATAGTAAATTTTTCAAAAATTAATTTTTTGCTTTCGCAAGTTTTAATTACGCCAGGGATTGCCTTTTCTATAGTAAATCATGCAAAAAATAATTTTACACTGTCGCAAATTTTAATTACGCCAGGTATTGCCTTTTCTATAGTAAATTTTTCATAAATTAATTTTTACTGTCGCAAATTTTAATTACGCCAGGGATTGCCTTTTCTACAGTAAATATTGCAAATAATAATTTTTTACTGTCGCAAATTTTAATTGCGCCAGGGATTGCCTTTTCTATGGTAAATTTTTCAAAAATTAATTTTTCACTGTAGCAAATTTTAATTACGCCAGGGAATGACTTTTCTATAGTAAATTTTTCAAAAATTAATTTTTTACTGTAGCAAATTTTAATTACGCCAGGGAATGCCTTTTCTATAGTAAATTTTTCAAAAATTAATTTTATTCTGTCGTAAATTTTAATTGCGCCTGGGATTGCCTTTTCTATATTAAATTTAAAAAAAAATAATTTTTTACTGTCGCAAATTTTAAATACGCCAGGGATTGCCTTTTCTATAGTAAATTTTTCAAAAATTAATTTTATACTGTCGCAAACTTTAATTGCGCCAGCGATTACCTTTTCTATAGTAAATTTTTCAAAAAATAATTTTTTGCTGTCGCAAATTTTAATTACGCCAGGGATTGGCTTTTCTATAGTAAATTTTTCAAAAAATATTTTTTTACTGTAGCAAATTTTAATTAGGCCAGGGAATGCCTTTTCTATAGTAAATTTTGCAAAAAATAATTTTTTACTCTCGCAAATTTTATATACGCCAGGGATTGCCTTTTCTATAGTAAATTTTTCAAAAATTAATTTTATACTGTCGCAAATTTTAATTGCTCCAGCGATTGCCTTTTCTAGAGTAAATTTTTCAAAAAATAATTTTTTGGTGTCGCAAATTTTAATTACGCCAGGGATTGCCTTTTCTATAGTAAATTTTTCAAAAATTAATTTTTTACTGTCTCAAATTTTAATTACGCCAGGGATTGCCTTTTCTATAGTAAATTATTCAAAAAATAATTTTATACTGTCGCAAATTTTAAATACGCCAGGGATTGCCTTTTCTATAGTAAATTTTTCAAAAATTAATTTTTTACTGTCGCAAATTTTAAATACGCCAGGGATTGCCTTTTCTACAGTAAATTATTCAAAAAATAATTTTTTACTGTCGCAAATTTTAAATACGCCAGGGATTGCCTTTTCTATAGTAAATTTTGCAAAAAATAATTTTATGCTATCGCAAATTTTAAATACGCCAGGGATTGGCTTTTCTATAGTAAATTATTCAAAAAATAATTTTATACTGTCGCAAATTTTAAATACGCCAGGGATTGCCTTTTCTATAGTTTATTTTTTACTTTCGCAAATTTTAAATACGCCAGGGATTGCCTTTTCTATAGTAAATTTTTCAAAAATTAATTTTATACTGTCGCAAATTTTAAATACGCCAGGGATTGCCTTTTCTATAGTAAATTTTTCAAAAAATAATTTTATACTGTCGCAAATTTTAAATACGCCAGGGATTGCCTTTTCTATAGTAAATTTTTCAAAAATTAATTTTATACTGTCGCAAATTTTAATTGCGCCAGAGATTGCCTTTTCTATAGTAAATTTTTAAAAAAATAATTTTTTGCTGTCGCAAATTTTAATTACGCAAGGGATTGCCTTTTCTATAGTAAATTTTTCAAAAATTAATTTTTTACTGTCGCAAATTTTAATTACGCCAGGTATTGCCTTTTCTAGAGTAAATTTTTCAAAAAATAATTTTTTACTGTCGCAAATTTTAAATACGCCAGGGATTGCCTTTTCTATAGTAAATTTTTCAAAAATAAAATTTAATACTGTCGCAAATTTTAAATACGCCAGGGATTGCCTTTTCTATAGTAACTTTTTCACAAACTAAATTTTTACCGTCGCAAATTTTAAAACACCAGGGATTGCCTTTTCTATAGTAAATTTTGCAAAAAATAATTTTATACTATCGCAAATTTTAAATACGCCAGGGATTCGCTTTTCTATAGTAAATTATTCAAAAAATAATTTTATACTGTCGCAAATTTTAAATACGCCAGGGATTGCCTTTTCTATAGTTTATTTTTTACTTTCGCAAATTTTAAATACGCCAGGGATTGCCTTTTCTATAGTAAATTTTTCAAAAATTAATTTTATACTGTCGCAAATTTTAATTGCGCCAGAGATTGCCTTTTCTATAGTAAATTTTTCAAAAAATAATTTTTTGCTGTCGCAAATTTTAATTACGCAAGGGATTGCCTTTTCTATAGTAAATTTTGCAAAAAATAATTTTATACTGTCGCAAATTTTAAATACGCCAGGGATTGCCTTTGGGTAGTAAATTATTCAAAAAATAATTTTATACTGTCGCAAATTTTAAATACGCCAGGGATTGCCTTTTCTATAGTTTATTTTTTACTTTCGCAAATTTTAAATACGCCAGGGATTGCTTTTCTATAGTAAATTTTTCAAAAATTAATTTTATACTGTCGCAAATTTTAAATACGCCAGGAATTGCCTTTTCTATAGTAAATTTTTCAAAAAATAATTTTATACTGTCGCAAATTTTAATTACGCCAGGTATTGCCTTTTCTATAGTAAATTTTTCATAAATTAATTTTTACTGTCGCAAATTTTAATTACGCCAGGGATTGCCTTTTCTAAAGTAAATATTGCAAATAATAATTTTTTACTGTCGCAAATTTTAATTGCGCCAGGGATTGCCTTTTCTATGGTAAATTTTTCAAAAATTAATTTTTCACTGTAGCAGATTTTAATTACGCCAGGGAATGACTTTTCTATAGTAAATTTTTCAAAAATTAATTTTTTACTGTAGCAAATTTTAATTACGCCAGGGAATGCCTTTTCTATAGTAAATTTTTCAAAAATTAATTTTATTCTGTCGCAAATTTTAATTGCGCCTGGGATTGCCTTTTCTATATTAAATTTAAAAAAAAAAATTTTTTACTGTCGCAAATTTTAAATACGCCATGGATTGCATTTTCTATAGTAAATTTTTCAAAAATTAATTTTATACTGTCGCAAACTTTAATTGCGCCAGCGATTAACTTTTCTATAGTAAATTTTTCAAAAAATAATTTTTTGCTGTCGCAAATTTTAAATACGCCAGGGATTGCCTTTTCTATAGTAAATTTTGCGAAAAATATTTTATACTGTCGCAAATTTTAAATACGCCAGGGATTGCCTTTGGGTAGTAAATTATTCAAAAAATAATTTTATACTGTCGCAAATTTTAAATACGCCAGGGATTGCCTTTTCTATAGTTTATTTTTTACTTTCGCAAATTTTAAATACGCCAGGGATTGCTTTTCTATAGTAAATTTTTCAAAAATTAATTTTATACTGTCGCAAATTTTAAATACGCCAGGGATTGCCTTTTCTATAGTAAATTTTGCCAAAAAATAATTTTATACTGTCGCAAATTTTAAATACGCCAGGGATTGCCTTTGGGTAGTAAATTATTCAAAAAATAATTTTATACTGTCGCAAATTTTAAATACGCCAGGGATTGCTTTTTCTATAGTAAATTTTTCAAAAATTAATTTTATACTATCGCAAATTTTAAATACGCCAGGAATTGCCTTTTCTATAGTAAATTTTTCAAAAAATAATTTTATACTGTCGCAAATTTTAAATACGCCAGGATTGCCTTTTTCTATAGTAAATTTTTCAAAAATTAATTTTTTACTGTCGCAAATTTTAATTACGCCAAGGGATTGCCTTTTCTAGAGTAAATTTTTCAAAAAATAATTTTTTACTGTCGCAAATTTTAAATACGCCAGGGATTGCCTTTTCTATAGTAAATTTTGCAAAAAATAATTTTATACTGTCGCAAATTTTAAATACGCCAGGGATTGCCTTTGGGTAGTAAATTATTCAAAAAATAATTTTATACTGTCGCAAATTTTAAATACGCCAGGGATTGCCTTTTCTATAGTTTATTTTTTACTTTCGGAAATTTTAAATACGCCAGGGATTGCTTTTCTATAGTAAATTTTTCAAAAATTAATTTTATACTGTCGCAAATTTTAAATACGCCAGGGATTGCCTTTTCCATAGTAAATTTTGCAAAAAATAATTTTATACTGTCGCAAATTTTAAATACGCCAGGGATTGCCTTTGGGTAGTAAATTATTCAAAAAATAATTTTATACTGTCGCAAATTTTAAATACGCCAGGGATTGCCTTTTCTATAGTTTATTTTTTACTTTCGCAAATTTTAAATACGCCAGGGATTGCTTTTCTATAGTAAATTTTTCAAAAATTAATTTTATACTGTCGCAAATTTTAAATACGCCAGGAATTGCCTTTTCTATAGTAAATTTTTCAAAAAATAATTTTATACTGTCGCAAATTTTAATTACGCCAGGTATTGCCTTTTCTATAGTAATTTTTTCATAAATTAATTTTTACTGTCGCAAATTTTAATTACGCCAGGGATTGCCTTTTCTACAGTAAATATTGCAAATAATAATTTTTTTACTGTCGCAAATTTTAATTGCGCCAGGGATTGCCTTTTCTATGGTAAATTTTTCAAAAATTAATTTTTCACTGAAGCAAATTTTAATTACGCCAGGGAATGACTTTTCTATAGTAAATTTTTCAAAAATTAATTTTTTACTGTAGCAAATTTTAATTACGCCAGGGAGTGCCTTTTCTATAGTAAATTTTTCAAAAATTAATTTTATTCTGTCGCAAATTTTAATTGCGCCTGGGATTGCCTTTTCTATATTAAATTAAAAAAAAATAATTTTTTACTGTCGCAAATTTTAAATACGCCAGGGATTGCCTTTTCTATAGTAAATTTTTCAAAAATTAATTTTATACTGTCGCAAACTTTAATTGCGCCAGCGATTACCTTTTCTATAGTAAATTTTTCAAAAAATAATTTTTTGTAATTTTGCAAAAAATAATTTTTTACTGTGGCAAATTTTAAATACGCCAGGGATTGCCTTTTCTATAGTAAATTTTTCAAAAATTAATTGTATACTGTCGCAAATTTTAATTGCGCCAGGGATAGCCTTTTCTATAGTAAATTTTTGATAAATTAATTTTTTGCTGTCGCAAATTTTAATTACGCCAGGGATTGGCATTTCTATAGTAAATTTTTCAAAAAATATTTTTTTACTGTAGCAAATTTTAATTAGGCCAGGGAATGCCTTTTCTATAGTAAATTTTGCAAAAAATAATTTTTTACTGTCGCAAATTTTATATACGCCAGGGATTGCCTTTTCTATAGTAAATTTTTCAAAAATTAATTTTATACTGTCGCAAATTTTAAATACGCCAGGGATTGGCTTTTCTATAGTAAATTTTTCAAAAATTAATTTTTTACTGTCGCAAATTTTAATTACGCCAGGGATTGCCTTTTCTAGAGTAAATTTTTCAAAAATTAATTTTTTACTGTAGCAAATTTTAAATACGCCAGGGATTGCCTTTTCTATAGTAAATTTTGCAAAAAATAATTTTTTACTGTGGCAAATTTTAAATACGCCAGGGATTGCCATTTCTATAGTAAATTTTTCAAAAATAAAATTTAATACTGTCGCAAATTTTAAATACGCCAGGGATTGCCTTTTCTATAGTAACTTTTTCACAAACTAATTTTTTACCGTCGCAAATTTTAAAAACGCCAGGGATTGCCTTTTCTATAGTAAATTTTTCAAAAATTAATTTTTTGCTTTCGCAAGTTTTAATTACGCCAGGGATTGCCTTTTCTATAGTAAATTATGCAAAAAATAATTTTACACTGTCGCAAATTTTAATTACGCCAGGTATTGCCTTTTCTATAGTAAATTTTTCATAAATTAATTTTTACTGTCGCAAATTTTAATTACGCCAGGGATTGCCTTTTCTACAGTAAATATTGCAAATAATAATTTTTTACTGTCGCAAATTTTAATTGCGCCAGGGATTGCCTTTTCTATGGTAAATTTTTCAAAAATTAATTTTTCACTGTAGCAAATTTTAATTACGCCAGGGAATGACTTTTCTATAGTAAATTTTTCAAAAATTAATTTTTTACTGTAGCAAATTTTAATTACGCCAGGGAATGCCTTTTCTATAGTAAATTGTTCAAAAATTAATTTTATTCTGTCGTAAATTTTAATTGCGCCTGGGATTGCCTTTTCTATATTAAATTTAAAAAAAAATAATTTTTTACTGTCGCAAATTTTAAATACGCCAGGGATTGCCTTTTCTATAGTAAATTTTTCAAAAATTAATTTTATACTGTCGCAAACTTTAATTGCGCCAGCGATTACCTTTTCTATAGTAAATTTTTCAAAAAATAATTTTTTGCTATCGCAAATTTTAATTACGCCAGGGATTGGCTTTTCTATAGTAAATTTTTCAAAAAATATTTTTTTACTGTAGCAAATTTTAATTAGGCCAGGGAATGCCTTTTCTATAGTAAATTTTGCAAAAAATAATTTTTTACTCTCGCAAATTTTATATACGCCAGGGATTGCCTTTTCTATAGTAAATTTTTCAAAAATTAATTTTATACTGTCGCAAATTTTAATTGCTCCAGCGATTGCCTTTTCTAGAGTAAATTTTTCAAAAAATAATTTTTTGGTGTCGCAAATTTTAATTACGCCAGGGATTGCCTTTTCTATAGTAAATTTTTCAAAAATTAATTTTTTACTGTCTCAAATTTTAATTACGCCAGGGATTGCCTTTTCTATAGTAAATTATTCAAAAAAT
>CAWVNZ010001729.1:0-68922 GCA_963930735.1 Dioctria linearis | reverse complement strand
TGTCCATAATTTGAAAAATACATGACTTAGATTTTTTTTTATATTTTTCTGGTAACTGTTACGATTTGGTCTATCACCCGATTCCGGCTTGACGTCGACTTACGGGACACCCTGTATATTAAAAATTGCTTTTTAATAGTTATCTTTCGAGAAATCGTTTTTTTGTTACCCTTTAACCATTATTTCACAATTTCTTCTTTTTGTTATCGATAAATTTTTTAATTCTTCTCAATAAATAACAGTTATTCTTCAATTTATTTTTATTGGTTATCGATAACCATTATTTTACAACTGTTTTTTTTTAAGTTATGAAATGACGGTTATCAATAACCATTTTAATTCTTGTCAATAATAAGAGTTATTTTCGATTTTTATTTTACTGGTTATCGGTTAATCATTATTCATAACTTTCTTTTTCCTGATTATAAAATCTACAGACCCTTCTTTTTGAACAGAAATCATTATCTGCATATATTAAGCAATACACAAAAAAAATAATTAGAAGGAAACACTAAAATTTCAGTACTAAGATTACACTCATAGTTCATACTAATCCAAAACTTACCGACTTTTTCACTGAAAAATGTATTAATAATATACATACAGGGTGATTCTGATCAAGATACCTTCCGGTATACCACGCGATTGCTTGAGGTAAGCTGATCAAAAAATTGTTCCACATACCCCCACCTAGAAACTTCCTTTGGGAGTGGTGGCCAGTTGAAGATTTCGACAAACCCTGATGGGAATAAATAAGTATAACGTTTGAACCACACTATAGATTTTGGTTATTGTTGGCTTATTAAATAGCCAAGAATAGTAGCTGTCAAAAAGTGTCTTACTATGTATTTTTTAATTAAGCATCTTTAAATTACTCTCAAATATTTCCAAAACATTAATTTTTTTTACACGCAAATTTCATAAATACCGTTATTTATTTCAAAAACTTTTGGGTGTAAAAACATCAATGTTTTGGAAATATTTGAGAATAATTTAAAGACGAGATCAGACTAGATATTTCATCAGAACATTGACCATGCATATAGCGATAAAGGAGCGAAAGGCATCCAACATTGCGACGGTGCTCGAGCGAGTCGATATAACGAGTAATTGCCACATCGCCAATGAGCTTGCAGGCTCTCTTTTGGACAATGTCCAATGAAGCTAAGGCTGTGCGACCAGCCCCGGCCCAGATATGGGAATTGTATTCCATTCTAGGTCTGATGTAGGACTTGTAGAGGAGCGCTATATTTGATGGGCTGAAATATTTCTTACACCTTTTTCAAAAAACCAAGACTTTTTGATGCTTCTTTGGCAACCGAGAAGATATGATCTGTCCAGCTTAACTTACTGGAAATATTAATGCCAAGAATGCTTAGTGACGGTGAATCAGAAATTAATGCACCATCAAACGAAACGGGAGTGGTTAAGTGATGGTCTTGTTTTAATGAGATGAGACAGCCTTGGGTCTTAGATGCATTGAATTCGACGCGATTCACTTTGCCCCAATCGAGAATATTGTCAAGATCGTTATTCAATGATCTAGTCATGCAGTCTCGTTTAACACATGTGGCGTTCCTCTGGAATCCGCAAGGGTGTCAAAGGAGTATGCGAAATCAAGGGTACTGTCATCAGCAAAGCTATGGATAGGATTGAAAGTAAGGGAAAGCAGATCATTAATGAAGATTAGAAATAGAGTCGGAGAAATAACAGAGCCCTGGGGGACACCGGCATTAATAGGATGAGGTTCAGATATAACGCCATCTAATACAACACGTATTTGGCGACTAGATAAAAAACTTTCAATCCATAATAGAAGAGGAGGGGAAAGACCAAGTGCTTTGAGTTTGGCTAAAAGGGCTGGATGCCAGTGTAAAGCCATGACCACGGTCAATCATTATAAACAAATATCAAATCGAAAAATAATTGAAAACAAACAAAGTTTGTTTGACCTCAAGAAGAATTTGCAACGCAAGCAAATTCCGCTATGCAAGCATATTTCTTGATAAATAAAATATTCTTACCTGAGGTCATTGCTTTACAATAGCGATACATTGTGACTCAATCAGAAATTGTGTGATCAAAAATGCTGACACTACAGTTTCTGATTAAGAACTTTGTATATTGCAATTCTGCAATAATCCCCCCCTTTTTGAATGGTAAAGAATACCGATTCCTTTGTATTCAATTTGTATAAATAAGGTGATACTAACTAAATAAAATCAGATTTAATTGCAACTTTAACGAGTAGTTTTTATCTCTCAAAACACATCGGCATACTCTGCCATTTGGAATATAGCGGCATACTCTGCCTCCAATATACAAACATCGGCATACTCTGCCATCTGGAATATAGCGGCATACTCTGCCTCCAATATATAAACATCGGCATACTCTGCCATTAATTTTACAGATTGGCAAATACCAAGCCTTAAGGGTGGACAAAATCTACGAAGGAAATATAACGATAAAACAGCGGCTCATCTTAGCTATACAGAACCGTAAGTTTGGCAGTTCTCTGCCAGGTGTAATTTTAATAAATAACCAGACCTAATAAGCAAAATTCATCATGAATAGCTTCCGGACAAATTGTGGAACAACTTATATTACATGGCGACCCTGCATATCGAACCATCGACCCTGCATATCGACCATCTATCCCGCAAATAGGACCACAAAATCTGCAAAACAGACCATCAACTTCGCATAGCAGATATACAACAACCAAACTTCCCAGAATACCATCAGAAATCATTGACCCTACGATACGCAAATGAACGGCACCCAGGCGACTAATATGTCCAAAAAAGAATACAAGTGCCAGAAATTAAATTGCACTCTAGTGATGATACATACACACCGACCACAACAACAATAGAAGACAGTCCTACATACATTCCAACAAATAAACAAATAGAAGAAAACGTACATGAGAAGTACATACCTACAGCAACTCTAAATCAAGAAGCTCCAGAGTATTTCCCAACAACGATAAATACATCAAATATACCAGTACAAAAAAAAACCCAGTTTGCACGAAGCATTAAAGAATAACCCGACAGCTGGTCCAAAGGCAATCACAATTGCGCAGTATAAAACAAAACAAGAAATGACAAAAAAACCAATAATAGAGAACTGTACACCTCTTTACACAAAAAAAAGGGGCGGTGTAGCTGTAAAACTGAGACAGCAAATAGCAGAGCTATACAGAGTGATACCGATCACAAAAGAGAAGGACTTAAAAAAACAACTAATACAAAAGCTCAACAAACTGAAAGAAGAAAGTCGCAATCGACGAAAGTAAGGGAGGAACAAAATAAATTAACCACAAACCAAGTAATGGGCAATGATGCGCAGGTGGTTCAACAACATATGAATGTTAGCTTTACATTTATTTTTATTTGAGATGGCTTTTAGGGATAGAACTGTAAAATTTTTTTTTTATATAAGTTCCATTTTAATGTATCATTTTTTTTAATAGATAGTGTCATAGATATTTAGATTTCATGGGTAACAGTATATTTTTTTTTATATATGTAGATAGCTTTTAGAGATAGAATTGTAATGGGTTTTCTTTAATATATAAACAGTTATAGAAAATTTTTTTTTTATTTTATGGGTAGCATCGAACAATAAAATTACTTCTTAGATGAATAAATAATATGAATAACATCAACTGTCTTTGGGTTCTCCGAAATTTAAATAGATAAACAAATGGAAGAATACAAAAACTTTTAACAGAGTTAAAGAAATTGCTAGAAACCCTTAAGAAAAGCCCACTGAATTTAAAATGTTTCGAAATCAGCAAGCAGGTACGCCGAATCTCTGGCGAAGAAACTCGGATGCCATAGAAAATGAAAGTTCACCAGAACATCAGTCAAAGGATGACGAAATGAACAGCAAACATAAAAAGATAAAGACTGAAAATAATCAGGAAAAATGGTCAACAAGCAATAGCGACAAATTAATAGGAGGACTAAACATAAAAAGAAAAATGCATGCAATAGTTCAAACTCATATTCCGACAGTGATGACAGCCACGCAAACAGATACCTGTGATCAACACGATTCCGCATAACAGACGGACGATGAATTATATAAAAATGCGTCCCATGATTTGGCATTACATCATAAAGTGCACTACAAAAATGCAGCTTGTCAAACTGACATCCGCAAACAGGAAATCAGAATCGCTGAAGTAGACGAATAACTGTTCAAAATTCGGATAACGGGCAAGAAGTCCCTGAAATTTAACGTTCAACTTTCAGAACAATAAAAATAAAACGAAAAAGCGCACGCAAGTTTTTAAAATAAAGGATACGTCGCAGAATTCATACCATTTATAGCATGCAAGTTTAGGATTTCTAGAATAGAACACTCAAAGTAACAAGAACTAAATACATTTGAAAGAAGGACTAAGTAAGCCGATCATTATGTAAGACTAACCGAAGGCATCGATAGAGGCGGTAAGTGTTACAATTAAGATTGAGCAGACTTTTGCAACAAGAATACGTCAATAGTGATGAGGTCTAAACAAATCTTCATAGATAAGGATCTTGAAATTGTGTACAAACTGGGAAAGTAGATACAAATGCAAATGCCCTGTCAGGAATAAAAATGTACTCTGAGAAATGATACCAAGAGAAATAAACGTTATCACACGAAATATGATGAAAAAGCAGCAAAACGGATTAGAAGGAGAGCCAATATAAAATCAGGTCAATTCTATATATGGGAATACACATCCATCTCCAACATAAGAAATATTAAGAGGATACAATTCAATACAGCGTACGCACAAGAGAATGCGATAGATAAAAGTTTGCCAGCAATATGTAAGAAAGGGGTAACCGTTCAGTACAGCGATAATCCTGCATTTAACTCTGGTTAAATCATGGAGAAGCTGATACAAAAGATGAACGAGAATAATATTACAGAATTAGCACTCGCAAAGGACGATGCTATATGGATATTAATGAATTCAAAAGGAAATTCAATAAGCTGCAGCAGAATGATAAATGTGGTAAGGCAACACCACTGAAGATACTACGTTATAAACCCCCAAAAAGGATCAAGGATCCAAAGAAAAAATAAGAATTAGTAAAAGAGTACCATGACAAAAAGCATGGTGGACACGCTGGAATTAAACGCTGCAATAAAGGCACATATGGAAACCTTTACACAATGATAAAGAAGTACATAAACAAGTATGATAACTGTGCAAAGAACAAATTCAAAAGGTACACAAATGAACCTCTAGTGACAATGGACACACAAACCAGTAGTTGCGAAAAGATCTCAGTTGACACACTAGGACCTCTGAGGATATATATATTTACATACATTCTAACGCTACAATACGAATCATCAAAGTTCATAGAGGCATACCAGATATAAACAAAAAAAAAAAAAAAACCGGCTCAGACTCAAGACTACGTAAACTAATAAAATGGTTAAATACTGTAGAATAATTATATAAAAATAATAGAATAATATATCACGGAGATATTAGTAACGTTAGAACAAAAAAAAAATCATAATAATAATGATAATAATAACAATAATTAGCAAATAATCCTGTATTAACAAAGCAATTAACCTGTAATAAAAATAATTAACAGTATACTATAATTACATAAATAAATTAGAATATGTTTAATTTAATAATATGCATAAGTTTATGTAACAAAAAAGAATTTTTTTTTCATATACAAATTCTTTTTTTCTTTTAAGGGTAAGGATGTAAAGCCATGACCACGGTCAATCATTATAAACAAATATCAAATCGAAAAATAATTGAAAACAAACAAAGTTTGTTTGACCTCAAGAAGAATTTGCAACGCAAGCAAATTCCGCTATGCAAGCATATTTCTTGATAAATAAAATATTCTTACCTGAGGTCATTGCTTTACAATAGCGATACATTGTGACTCAATCAGAAATTGTGTGATCAAAAATGCTGACACTACAGTTTCTGATTAAGAACTTTGTATATTGCAATTCTGCAATAATCCCCCCTTTTTGAATGGTAAAGAATACCGATTCCTTTGTATTCAATTTGTATAAATAAGGTGATACTAACTAAATAAAATCAGATTTAATTGCAACTTTAACGAGTAGTTTTTATCTCTCAAAACACATCGGCATACTCTGCCATTTGGAATATAGCGGCATACTCTGCCTCCAATATACAAACATCGGCATACTCTGCCATCTGGAATATAGCGGCATACTCTGCCTCCAATATATAAACATCGGCATACTCTGCCATAAATTTTACAGATTGGCAAATACCAAGCCTTAAGGGTGGACAAAATCTACGAAGGAAATATAACGATAAAACAGCGGCTCATCTTAGCTATACAGAACCGTAAGTTTGGCAGTTCTCTGCCAGGTGTAATTTTAATAAATAACCAGACCTAATAAGCAAAATTCATCATGAATAGCTTCCGGACAAATTGTGGAACAACTTATATTACACCAGACTCTATCAAAGGCCTTTGAAATATCTAGAGCAACGATTTTGGACTCACCAAAATTGTGAAGACTACGATTCCAACGTTTCGTAAGAAAAGTCAGCAAGTCCTCCAGATGAGCGACCGTGCCGGAAGACGTATTGGCGATCGTTGATGAGCTGATTGGTTTCCAGATACTTCATTAATTTGGAGTTAATGATAGATTCAAAAACCTTTGAAAGAATCGAAGTGATTGCAATTGGTCGATAATTTGAGGGATCGCTACCCTCTCCTTTCTTGGGAATAGACTGAACGTGAGCTAGTTTCCAGGCAGTTGGAAATTTTCCTGTCGAATAGGACAGGTAGAATAGTTTGCGCAGAGGTTAAGCCAAGGATGAGGCACAGCTTTTAACTAATAAGGGCAAGAAATCATAAGGGCCTGCGGCTTTAGAGACGTTGATATCTTTAAGGACCTTGAACACATCTCTCGTACGGATGTGTATTGGCTCTTGTACACATCCGCACGGGGGATGGAAGAAAAGAATTTGATGCGAATCTAGCAGCCATAAATTAGCTTTATCCAGGGTGTCAACAACCACTTCACCATTATTAAGTAGTGAAGGTATAGAGGAAGTTTTCATTTTCTTCAACATGAACCAAATATATTTAATTGCTATAGACGTTTCCGAGGATTATTTCAGAATCTCGGTTCTTTCTCATTTTCAAGAGTTTCGTTTTAAGTGAATACAAATGAACGGACGGGTACACAGGCATGTCAAAATGTAAATATTCCCAGCATTCGTATGAACTGATAATTACTCTATTCATCAATTCCGAATTTTCTTGCTCAGTTCTTTCATGGCATGTATACATACATCGAGTAATTTTTGCCAGCAAGGCAAAAAAAAGGTCAGATTTATAAATAAAATTAAGTAATGCAAACCTTTGTCATTGAAAAAGCTAATTACTAATACTGATAGTACAACATCTTCCAGGCATATATCACTTGATCTAGGTTTTTCGCAAGAGAAGGTAGTGTCAAGACATTTTCAATCAGGAGATGGAACCAGCATTTTTTTTTCTTATTAGAGGCAATTACAATAAGTATAACTGGCCATCTCCCAGTTACTGTCGTCGATCGCAACGGCATTTCAATCTAGATAATGCGAATGATGATTGGAATGAGATTTTCAACCTAAACGATTGTCTGGCTAAAAATGCATGGTTGACTAATGGATGCCAAAACACTTTCCAGAAGTATAGAGAGCTTTGCAATGAGGCAATCAACCAAATAAAGAATTGTATTGAGAGTCTCAACACAGCAATAAAAAGTGATGAATACTCAAATACGGAGACGGAAGAAGAAATGGAAACAAATATGTAATAAAATTTCACCGCAGCAAAGAAAATCCAAAACAGTCCTTTTCAGGACTACAGAAACTTTTAAATTAAACGGAAACTAGTTTAAACCAGAACGGCGTTTACGTTGTCGAGTTATTTTGAACAGACTCCACTTGAGTCAAATTGCTCTGCGCTCACGAGGTATGAGTAAAATGTAAAAGACCCGAAACAGAGTCGACAGAGTCAATTCCAGTTAAATACCGACGTAAAGAAGTCCTAGCTCAACTAAACTCCTTCTTTCCAAACATGAGGAAAATATTCAATACATTTTAGGGAATATTCCAGACATTTTAGGGAAATATACCTCAGCTTAGTGGCAACAATTGTGCACATTATTTACAGTGTACTGTTTTTGTTATATCGATTACCTAACAGAATGTGTCAATCGTTGTAAGCTAATGGTAATTGATAAAACCATTATATATTGATATTAATATTTAACTGTACGGTATTCAAATGTTAACTTGAAAAAACAAGAATTCGTACAAGTTTTACTTCAATTAACCGACGCAACGATCGAATCAGCGTTGAACGATTAGAAGATTTGAGCATATTAATAGGTTTTCAAAAATTGATTTTTCTGAAATTTTTGACGGGTTTATTTAGTATTTGTAAAAGTATTCCAAAGAGTAAGTTGCATCATTCTCATAGTCTGCCTTATATTTTAAATATAAAAGTTATAAAGTTTAAACCCATGCAAGAGTTACTAGCTTATAAGACCAACGAAAACGCTTGCGTAATCTAAACCTATGCTATGTTAAGTAAGTATGTGATACACTATTAGATTAATATAATAGACTCGAGAAAGCATTAAGACTTGAAGCTGTGAATTGCTTGAAAATGAGAACACCTATTTTCCCCAACGCTGTGAAGCGTCAAAACAAATTTCGAAACTATGAACATAGTTTATCTTTACCCGATTTTATTCAACACAGAAACGATATTATTATCGAGAGAAAAAGTTATAGTTGGTCTAAGACCAATAAAAGTGCACAAAATTACACGAGTTTAATTTACCACAAACTAATACAATTGATATGGGCACTTCTAGCATCTAGCTACAGGTTTGTATTAGCCAAATATTCACCATTACCATTGATTTTATACATATAGATATGCCACCGCCGAGCACAAGATGTTTTTACATCTTCTCACTGAGTCGCCACTGTAGTACTTTATCATCTGCTCACCAAAAGGTCCGCCATCTGTTAGCAAAACTTGGCGAATATTAAGATAATAAGTTGTCTTCGGTTATAAATAGCGCCATATCACAGCAAAGAATCTAATCTAATTTTGTTTTTTCCGTCGTTCTTTATCTAATGATGTGTAGAAATGTGCAAAAACTCTGTAATAAAGAAATTCAAAGGCATATCTTGATTAGTATCAAGATGATTAAAACGATTTGGCAGATGTGTATCATACGGGATTTAAGTGAAAAGCAGAAAGTTGCAGAACATACAAAATCGTTATCTAGGCACTGGATGCTTCCAAGAAAATTTTTCGATCGAATTTTCGATAGAATTTCTGCGATCTGCCTTTTCACATCTGGTTGTTGACTGGTACATTGATTTTTCGTGAATAGTTTGAAATATTTTCCGTCAAGCAAATTTGTCCCATTTGATGAAATTTCTTAGAATTTTTGGTTCGGATCGGGGCATACAGAAAGGAATATCTTATGAGCGCGCTCATTATTTTTTTTTATACCATAGATGAAATCTAAAAGGTATACTGCATGGAGATATTTGAAAACAATTTTATGACGGCTGAAAAGAGAATGATTTACCAGTTTTTCAAAAAAATTATTCGATGATCAAATCGTTGAAGTACTGCAACGGTTTTCAGAAATTCAAATTATGTTTCAAACTGCGCTTTTTACCTGTATTCCAACTTGATCCCATATAACATGAATTTTGCTCGATTTTTCATGCAAGTTTTCATGATTGTTGAAGAGAAAGTATTGATGCCAGTAGCACGGAAAAAATGATTCCGCATAGCTTATAAAACTTTTTTGTCGGAAATATACGGAAATTTTCGAAAAATTTTCCAGAAAAATTTGAAAATTCTGAATTTTTCCTGAACAGATTTATCACTAATCATATCGATGAAAATTTTACCGATGATTTCCCGCATTTCCGGGATTTCCATGGAGTTTTTCACAAAAGCAACTTTATGCAACTCATTTCGCTCTACAACTTTGTCTTAGGTTGCAAAACGCTCAAACGCTTCCTTGGTCTGAAAATCTCCGGAAAAGCGTTTTACATGAATTTTCCTCGATTTTTTCTGCAAGTTTTCACCATTCTCGGAGAGAAAGTAATAATGCCAGTTGATAGGGAACTTGATCCTGCATAATTTAGAAAACTTTTTTACCGGAAAATTTTCCGGAAAAGTCGGAAAATTGCGGAAATTTTTTTCCGGAAAAATCGGAAAACTCTGCATTTTTCCTAAAACGGATTTATCACTAATGAAATTTGTACCAAATTTTCAAATTATTTTTCCCGATTTTCCGGGTTTTCCATGGAAATTTCCGATTCAAATTTTGACAGATTCAATTGTCACGCGACATGAACCTGTGTGGCAAATTTCAGCTCGCTGTGATGACGAAAAGTGGATCTACGAGAGTGTCGAAAATATTAAAAAAGAAATATCCAGACAGACAAATTCGTGTACGAGTTAAAGGGACGGGCTGGCCTCTAAAATAAAGACGTCTCTAAGCGTATAAATATATTGAAAGGATTGGAATAAAGTGTTTGTTTCCCATAGAGCAGGTAAGTGCTCTAAATGCAACTTCTCCAGGATTTCTCTCCGCGTTGTACTGCTTCCTTGTTATATGCCCGTATTTAATATTATTTTGAGCTGCTTATCCTGCGGGCTCTTTCTGTTGCAGGAAACACATAAAAATGGTATCAACTCGATAAAAAGTGTTTACTATTCCTAGCAAATGCACACATTTACCAGACAATTCATACATTTACTACGACAGTTTAGTAAAAGTATCAAATACATATAAAATTGGATTTTAATTAAGAAGAGCAAAATTAGAATAAGTTGATGGACAAATTTACCAATATTACCTGAATTTTCATAGAAAATGTTTCAATTTTGATTTTAAGAAGCAACTTTTGTAAAAGGTGATATGGGATATAGAGGGTAATCCAGAACTCATTGTCTAACAGCCGTGAGCTGATAGAGGACTAGTATTTCGATTATCATTATTATGAGCTAAGATAAAACAAGTAAAGCCAAGGGCGGAATCTAGAACTAGAATTCTCGGCGTTAAATCGTACATGCTATAAGTATCTTAAATCATAAGACTATCACTCGCAATATTTAAATAATACTTCTTATCGATACAAATTAAAAAAAAAATATGCCAAACACAAAAAGAAAAGAAGAAAAGCAATTTAAAATTTAAGAGCCTCTCTTCCTAAAGCAGGGTGTTATTTACGACTGCTATGAAATTATCATTTTATTATTATCCATCACCCTGTTTGGATCCCTACTGTCGAAGAGTCTAGCATCGTTTTCGAGACATTAGTTTAGTTCGGTAAGTTTTTTGATATGCCTTTCCTTACAGTATCTCAATAGTGTTGCAGACAGCTTCCTCGTTGCTATCACCGTGCTAGACTTTTTTTTCGTTAAAAACCAACGTCTTGTCGGCCATACTCTCACAAATTTATTCCCTATCGCACTCCAATCGATTTGGCTATTGACAATTAACCGAATTTCTGCCTGACAAATTAATTTCATGTTGTTCCTTCGATAACTAAACCAGCTTGTATAAAAATTACAGCCATAATAAAATCATTATTTTTATTGTTTTTTTATAAAAAAAAAAAACGTCTGGCACATACTAGCAGCAAAAAAACTGTCTGATAATAATGAAATTATATTATTCAATGTTTATATGGTTATAAAAACAAATAAAAAAAAAAAATCAAACTAAAATCATTTTGAAAACTGCGGAACGGAATGGACACAGGTAAACGCAACCCCTCTCACCAAACAGATGGGCCGCCCCGCCGCATACCTATTGAGATGATGACGCTGCTAGCACTCGTACTATATCTAAGAATTTTTAATGATCTGCAACTGGCTGCTGCGAAACGAAGCTGTTGACGCGCTGGCTGAAAGGAAGCATTGCAAAATTTACGCGATTTTGAAATTACAATAAACCATTCTTAATTTGAAAATAATTTATTTATTTAGCTAAGGTACCTATAATACATATAAATTACTGAAATAATGTGTCAAATAAAATATGTATTAAATTACATATGCATTAATTTAAATAAAAATTTCTTGTAGAACAGAAGGAATGCAAAATTCAACATAAAAATCTTTTACGAAGTACTTCTCTATATATATGTATATCTCATAAAAAGCAAATTTGTTGAGAAAAAATCTGAAATTCCTTTAAATTCCTTTATTACATTTTTTCCACATTCCTAGGCATTGTTAGATAGGGAAGAAGAAAAATATTTGTTATCGAAGATAAATTAATATCCTCATATTTTACAATTTTTTCTAATAGATGGCTCGATCTGTAAACAATATTTCAGTCATAAAAAATTCGCCTCTGTTTCCTAATTTGGTACAAGTAAGGCCATCTGTCGAGAATATGTAACAGATTTGGTGGCATATCTATATTGTTGAGAGCGTGGCCTTTGGTTCGTTATTTAAAACACAATATTAAATAATTAATATATAAGTTCTTTATTACACTTAAATCATATAAAGTTCACAAACATTTATTTAATCAACTCAACTCTAATTATCGCTAACACTGTACTTTCAATTATCGCAATCTAATTACACACTATCGCTTCTTTATTGCTTTCGCTTCTTATCACTGCAACGTCTAAAACAAGACTCTTTTTCTGGCGATGACAACTGTTATATTTATACCCTAGAAACACTCCGCATAAATCTGGAGTGTTCTATTCCAAAAGCTTCTAGACTATTCTATTTGTTCTATTCCTGAACTTTCATAATCGATTCTCCGAACCTGAAGTCATTTACTCTCCGAACCTGAAGTTGTTTATTGCCAGTAGATGACACCAGTTGTCTCTTTCTATTGCACGTAACACTGCCCCCTTCTTAAACTTGTTCGTCCCGAACAACAGGTGGTCCCGAACAACAGGTGGTCCACGGTCTTGATGCTCGTAGTATTAACACAAGCGGTCCAAATGAACAATTTTGTGCTTGCCTCTTGTGCCACGCTGAATCCTGTATACCACGTCATTAATTCTAGATACTACTGAATATGGTCCTTCCCAGTGTTGTTGCAATTTTGGAGAACGTCCCTTACGTCGTTTCGGGTTGTACAGCCAAACAAGATCACCTTCGTTAAATCCTGCGGAATTAGCGCATAAGTCATAACGTGTCCTCATCCGATGGGTACTTACTGCTAATTTCGCCCCCGTGGCCCTTTGTACATCAGCTCTCAGTTTCAATGGGGCTCTGACATTACACTTGTACATTTCCTTTCTGCTGCTACGTGGCGGCCCTTTGTAAGAAGCACACACAGTGCATCTGCGACACCACTTCTCTACATCCTCCCGCATATGTAGCCAATAAAACTTTTCTCGTATTATAGAAATTGTTTTATTCACTCCCAAATGTTTTCCAGATGCTCCACGATGCACTTTACCTAGAACCTCGTTGACCTTTGATGCCGGCACGACTATTTGCATTCGGAACGATTTACCGTTAGGTGCTTCCCACTTGCGTTTTAATATGCCGCATTCAACATGAAGAGAATTCCATTGAGCCCAGTAGCTTTTCAGCTCTTCACTCATCCTCGAAATATCCTTCCATTCTGGTTTTTCTATGTCTACTTTCCAAGCAAGAATAGGTGAAATGTTCGGATCTTCTCGTTGTGCTGTTCGCAGGTCCTCGTTGTCCCAACCTGTAGATGGTTCCACGGATACCAACTGTATAGTAGCTGTTTTCTCATTTCCTTTCTCATAGCCATAATGCTTACATTCAGGTTTCCATTGACGTTGTACCAAGGCTTCTGCATTTCCATAGATACGTCCTTTTCTGTGTTGGCTCTCAAAGTCATAAGGTTGGATTCTAGTCTCCCTATGAATAGTTTGCTCTTTAGCTCGCCAACTTGTACGTTCTTCTGTCCCTTTCTTTTCTGTTGGTTCCTTTCGACGGCGTTTCCTGCAGTAGCTTTGAAGGTGTCCCAATTTATTACAATCCCAACATCGAAGAACACTACGTGAAGGTGTACTCAGTGATAACTGCAATCTATTGCAAGTCTGCTGCTCAGCTCGATATCTTTGCAATTTCACTTTCCTCTCTTCATTTAGAGATTCCACTCTTCGGCGTTTTCTGCAGTCTCTTTGTAAGTGTCCTGTTCTATTACAATTCCAGCATCGAAGGATACCACGCAAAGGTGAGCTCTGGGATGACTGCATTCTATCACAAGTACATTCGTCCACCGAAATGTCTCTCATTCGTACTGCACCCCGCGAAGCTTGTCTGGCGGATTCATACACTAATGCATAGGCTAGAGCTTCTGCTGTTGATTTCTTTCCTGCTAGCCTTAATGATTGTTGTAAATTTTGATCTGTAATAGCGTTCACAAATGCCTCCGTCGCCACTTCATTGAGAAAATCCGCATTCACGCTGGAGTATGACAGATGCGCTAATCTTTCTACATCTGCCTGCAGTTGTTGTAGTGATTCGCCATGTTTTTGAATCCAGTTGCGCAACTGTAGGCGATATACTTGCTGCATGTGCTCATCTCCGTAACGTAATTCTATCGCCTGTACTAATGAATAGTAATTACGTTGATTTTCAATCGGTACAGTTTGTAAGAGTTCTGACGCAGGACCTCGAAGTGCTAACACCAGAGCTATAGCTTTGTCTTCATCATTCCATCCATTTACCTCTGAAGCTACCTCGAATTGTCTCTTGAAGATATGCCACGAATTTTGTCCATCAAATATGGGAGGTTTCATTCTACCTGCACCGGATATTTCAGTTGCTCCGCTTAGAGGCTGACGATGCTTTATTCTTTGCAGATCTGATTTAAAACTGTCAAGCTGCTCGGTGACTTTTTGTTGAGCTTCCGCCACTTGCTGCTCGATTCCTTCAATTTTCAAATTTTGTTCGTCTAATGAGTTTTTCAGGAAAGTCTTCTGTTCCTCCAAACGAGTTTCTAGACAATTCTCCAAAGAGATCTTTTGTTCGTCCAAACGGGTTTCCAGAGATTTCTTTTGTTCCTCAAAATCAATCTTTTGTTCATCAAAACGGGCTTCCATAGATTTCTTCTGTTCATCTAAACGTGATTCCAGAGAATTCTTTTGTTCGTCGAGAGAATTCTTTTGTTCGTCCATAGATTTCTTCTGTTCATCTAAACGTGATTCCAGAGAATTCTTTTGTTCCTCGAGAGAATTCTTTTGTTCGTCCATAGATTTCTTCTGTTCATCTAAACGTGATTCCAGAGAATTCTTTTGTTCCTCGAGAGAATTCTTTTGTTCATCAAAACGGGCTTCCATTTTGCTCATTAAAATACTCAAAAGCTGTTCCATTTTCATCTTAGGCTCTTCTTCAAATTCGGTTCCTTCCAAGTTCTCTTCGAAAACAAATGTCTCAGGATTCTTTCCTTCCGCTATCAAAGCTTGTCTAAGTCGCTCGACTAGAACTTTCTTTGCACCTGTCGTTTGTAATGAGCGGTTCCCTAGCTCCACTTTCAAATCCTGTATTCGAAGCTCCTCCAATTTGCGCCCCATTACTGTAGTAATTCACTCACAGTTGAATATAAATTATTTTCCAGAACTTTTAAAATTTAACACAATTCCACAAAATTAATCACACTTTTAATTTTTCAGTCAATTACCACCACTTTATTTCTCAAATATATCCCACTTCTGACACCAGTTGTTGCGAGCGTGGCTTTGGTTCGTTATTTAAAACACAATATTAAATAATTAATATATAAGTTCTTTATTACACTTAAATCATATAAAGTTCACAAACATTTATTTAATCAACTCAACTCTAATTATCGCTAACACTGTACTTTCAATTATCGCAATCTAATTACACACTATCGCTTCTTTATTGCTTTCGCTTCTTATCACTGCAACGTCTAAAACAAGACTCTTTTTCTGGCGATGACAACTGTTATATTTATACCCTAGAAACACTCCGGATAAATCTGGAGTGTTCTATTCCAAAAGCTTCTAGACTATTCTATTTGTTCTATTCCTGAACTTTCATAATCGATTCTCCGAACCTGAAGTCATTTACTCTCCGAACCTGAAGTTGTTTATTGCCAGTAGATGTCACCAGTTGTCTCTTTCTATTGCACGTAACAATATGTATAAAATCAATGCCATTACCTACTTTGCATTAGACTCCGACAAAAACTAAATGGATCGAATATTATTGCAATTCGTAGAGAATTGCGTTCCTGCTATAGTAATGAGCAGTTGCATTTATCAGTATATTTTGAGCACGGCATTTATTTTCAAAGCGCCATTGAAAAAGAAACAAAAGAATAACTGTAACCATTAATATAATATTAGAATCGGTGGATATCAATGGTCAACTAAACGACATTTTTTTTTCTACCACACAATAATTCTTTTAGTTGAATTTTGTAAATTCAATATTCATTTTCAGGATACTTTAAATCAACTCAGATATAAATCAGACATATTAGATGAGTAAAAGTTCGGTTTTTGCAACTAATAAAAAAAAAACAGAGAGGTTTGCAATAACTGTTGAAAGTTTGGAATAAGGACAGGCCTACAGATGTGTATCTTTATAAGTTTTGAGTAAAAAAATTGAGGCAATATTTTTTCAAAAACATCAGTAGAACCTCAATTTCAAGAGCTAAAACTAGACGAGAAAGAAAGAAAACGTAATGTAAACTGTATCAATGAAGGTGCCATGCTAAAATTATATTTTTGAGTTATTTATGTATATTGTTTCACATTACATTAGTTCTGCGCGATTTTACGTTAACTTGGGTTCATCAGTCAAATACCGTGTGCTCGTTACTTTGCGAAAATTGCGAGCACGAGTCAATCGCGATAGAGATATTGTTGCAGCGACGCTATCAATGTAGATTTATAGGCACTTATTTTAGAGGGCTTAAGCTTCATTAAAAAAAACTAAAGCATGTAGATAGTACTAGAGCTAAAAGTGATAGGAGAATTTTAACACCGGACTCGTTTTTAATGTGGACAAATTTATAAGGATAGCCTAATAGAATATATGTGATAGAAATGACCAGTGCCTTGTGGATAAACCTATAAAATGAATTTGAATTCGAATTTTGAGGTAATGGTTAACCAAAATCGAAGAATAACTGTTATTTATTGAGAAGAATCAAGAAAGTTATCGATAACTCTTATTTCATAACCAAAAACAAGAAATTGTGAAATAATGGTTATCCGATAACCAAAATAAATTAATCAAAGATTAACCATTACGATGACGTTTTTATTTTATTGGTCATACTTTTTTAAATTACACTAGAAATTGAAAGTTCATTTCATGAGGATAAGATTGATCCTATTCATTTAAACATCCGATTAAAATTTAAAATAATGGTTATTTTCGGTCCCTGGTTGAAATAGTAAATATTATTTAAGCTTAAAATGCTGTCAACTCTTTAATTCGAGGCAGAAAATATATTAACTTAGCTTCATATTTTGAAATGCCAATCAGTTTTTCAGACAGATTGGGTAAAAATGCATCCTCGGTTCGGGGAAAGCATATAAAGTTAAAGAGTTTCCAGCAGAAAACATAATTTGTAAATATGTTTAACTGGCTGATAATAATATTAAGGTGCTCATATCACTCCTTCATTTAATGTCAGAGTAGGTAATATATGTTCATGTGTGGTTATGTTTGTATAATTTATCAATTACAATAGATAAGGAGGATAGGAGGAAACTTTTCTTCGATACTAAAATCACCATTCTACGGGGTGATAGATATTTCCCAGGTACTTAACACTAATATATCTTTTTTCCTCCTGGCATTCCAACAATGATCACAATAAGTTTACCATCACTTTCACACATAGGTATGTACATTTTCAATTAAACTGTTCTTTTAAAATTATTAAATATTTATTGCAATTAATACGTCAATATAGTAACACCCAGAGCCTTTCCCGAAAAGTACAAGTGCAAAAAAGCGGTAAGATGAAAGAAAACGGTGTAAGATGATAACTTCGAAGCCACTTATTTAACTTTAGTTGTGCTCTTTTATTCTGATTGGGATCAGTAGAAATTGCTAATTGATGTAGTATTAAAAATGCATAAAAGTATCTATAAGAATTTTGAATGTGGGAACAAATTAATTGAATTTAATTGCCATAGATGCGTCTAACACAAAGAAGTTAAAAGAATATAATTCACGTTTCAAAGTTTTTTAACAATTTTTAAGAAGCATTACTCCGTAATCTTCTCTGATCTAAATATGATCAAAATAACGCAGTCATAGACTAAATATAATCTCTAATTAAACATATGTTAATTATTTGTAACAGTACCTAACCATTATACAAGAACGTTCGACTCAACCAACCAATATCGATGGGCAAGAAACCGATGATAAGCAACAAAGTGCAATGGGACATCATATAATGGTCGCAAGACCACACGATGCAGTATGCTGCATCGTTGGGCTCCGTCATCTAGCGACAAATTAGGTCAATCCTACACAGCAAAGGTGCTGCCACTTTTTACACGACTGCATGCATGAGCAAGCTCTGGCGGGCGAAGAGTTCTGAAAAGGAAGAAGAAGGAGATTTTTTTACTTTCGTGTGGCCTGTGAAGAACGAGAAGAGAAATAAAAAAGATCGGGGTAATCGGCAAGTATCGTGGTGATAAAATCGAATCGCTTAGAAAGGAAACAAAAAAGATTATAAAACATTGGAATCAAAATTCTCTGGCAATTATCAATCTAGAGTTGATGTCAATGGAGTTATTTATTCCACGTACCCAAGTGATTATCATGCAGAGGATCTAGCTCAAGGTGCTTCTGCATCTATAGCTATAGAACAGATAAAGAGCATAGAGGCGAAAAAAATAATACGCAATCTGTATAGATACTGACATTGAACTTGCAAGGCAAATACATTAGGTGGTTAAAAATCAACACGGCAATTTTTGTAAGAATATTCCGGAAACGTTTGACAACATCCTTGAACAGACTCTACCAGATCATTGGATTTCTATTATTCAATATTCGAATCAATTCATTCAAGAATCAACTGCTAGTAATAATATAATTTTTTATCCTAATTTGAAGGCTGATTGGCGTTTTCTTAGGTACTTATTTCACCAAATACTTTCATCCCTCATCTGAGACCTGCATTTAACGTGGTGGCAAAAACGGAAGATCCAGATTATCTGCTTGATAATCAGCATTGCTATTATTTCCTGCACAGCTTGCTTAGGCTGATTGCCGTGTTTCCAAATACGTAATTCAACAAATATTTTCATCCTTCATCTGGGACATACAAGTTGATGGGTTTACTGGAAAGGGAAGAACCAGCACTACTGCTCATAACGTTTGCTGGATGGCCGCTGGAATAATATGCATTTTTGTCTGCGATCGTCTTACTTTAGTTTAGAAAATCGGTGCTTCGCACTAACTAAGCAACTGCTAGATTAGTCACTACAGGGCAATGCAATTGTTTTTTTTTAAAGATTTTTGGCTTAGGTGGTTATCTAATCCACAAAGTAGGTTTGTGATTGTTTTTGTTTTAATTGAACAGTGGCACAGGGGAACACACGGAGGTGCCTCTGTGGTGGACCCGACAGCAAACCAATGTAAGTTCTAGTTTTTTTTTATTACTCTTACCTAAAAAAATATTTTTTTTTGTATCCTCGTACTTATATACACCATATTGTCTAGCCATTCACATATATATACACTATGTTATTTAGCATACTTCGCATTTGAAATAAAATTCAGTTGTGCCACTGAACATTTACGGTAGCATGTGGCATCAACATGGCTGTCCTGCCCATCACGATCTCACAGTACGAGAATACCCCGATAGGTGGATTGGGCGGGGCGATACAATTTCGTGGTCTGCCCGTTCACCCGACTTAAACCCCATAGATTTCTTTTACTGGGGTACGATAAAGGAAAAAGTGTACTCTAAACTTATTCAAAATTTAGACGAGCTGCAGAAGCCGCTGAATACATCAACTCGAGAAGATATGCCCTTCTTATTACGCGATCATTTTTAAAGAGATGTAGAGCTTGCATTGCAGTTGAAGGCAAACAGTTCAAACATTTGTTATAAAACCTTGTAAATCTGATTTAATAAAAATTATAACTAAAGAAATCCAACAACTGAATTTTATTTCAAATGTACCTAAAACTAACAAATTATTTTTTTAACAAGTGGTACCCTTTGGTCAAGGTGGCGTCACTATCTATCTCGCTCACACTGAATAAAGTAGCGTCACCATTTGTCTCGCTCACATCAGTCAAAATAACGTCACTCTTCGTCTCAATCGAAATTGTATGAAATCCGACTTCATTAAAAATTTTTTTTTCCTCAATTAAGAAATAGCAATTAGTAAGTGTCATACCATTTTGGAATCCTTATTAAGCTCGCCATCTTTTAATGTTACTTGCCAAAATTCAATTCAATTCAATTTATTCAGCAATTGGCATTGTACAAAAGAGAATATAAAATTCTTTTGGGTTGCACAAGTTAGAAAATACAATAACTAAAAAAAACAAAGATTTTTATACTACATAGTAAATCAAAACTTATATCTAGACTTACAAAACTACAAGGCTACGAAAGATGAAGGAAAATAATTAACTGAAGTAGAAAGAAAATTTAAAACTAAATTATAATAAAGAATTACTCTAAGAAGAGTAGTAAATTAAAGCATTGTGATTGAAGGTGGCCAACGTGCTTGACATAAGCGATCTTCGCAACGAAGCTGGCAAAGAATTCCATAATTTGATAGCTTGGATGAAGAACAGGCGTCTACTAACAAGGTAACTAGCATCAGGCAAAATAAGAGTTATTGTCCGGGTGGACCGAGCGAACGTAAGTAAGTCAAACAAATATTTGGGTTGCGCAAGTTTAATGATTTTAGCGACATAAGTAATCAATCGAAACTGCAAGCTGTAAGCTTCAAGAGTACAACCGAAAACTGCAGAAGCATGCGTTGAGACGTGATCAAATCTACGAAGGTTATATATGTACCTAATCATAGATTTAAATGTAGTTAAAAGCATCCTCCAGCAAACAGAATCAAGCCTGCCTAGATTTCACACCCATAAGTTATTAAGGGAATCAGTAGTGTGCCCACTAAATGCAATCCCGTTTCAGTAGGTGTAAAGAAGCTTGTGGCCCAAAGCAAACGAAGGCCACCGTAAATTTTACGCATGATAAACTTAATGTGGTCGTTCCACTTCAAGGTCTTATTAAAAATTACCCCAAGATTACGAACCGATTTAACATATGGAATTGTGCTATTATTAAGAATGATCGGAGGAAAGTACGACGTGTCAATAGTAGTCCTGTAAATAACCAAAGCTTTCGATTTCGCTGGATTAATAAGAAGATTATTTAGGATGGTCCAATGGTGGATACTCTCGAGGTCTTCATTTAGGCAGCTAACGCCATCCTCAATTAAACCAATAGGCCTTGAGAGATACGCCTGCACATCATCTGCAAACAGGTGCATATGACAGTGCTTAGTACAGGTAAAAATATCATTTATGAACATAGAAAAGAATAATGGACCCAGGATTGATCCCTGAGGAATCCCAGATACAACAGAAAGTGGGGATGAATACCTATCAGCTGAAAACACCATTTGTGCACGATTAGAAAGGTAAGAATAGACAAATTTCGTAGACTGCAACGAGAATTGAAAATTATCTACCAGTTTCTTGCAAAGCAGTAAGTGATCAACAGTATCGAAAGCCTTGGAAATATCGAGAAAAATTAACCCCAGAGGTACAACTATGGTTGAGTCGAAAGCCAGACTGACAATCATGTAACAAGTTGTGGGCAGCAACGTATTCAGATATCTGAAGAAAAATTACTTTTTTCAAATAGTGTAGTACATTTTTTTTACAGCACAAACTGAGGCAGTTATGTTTTAACGTTTAACTGTAATTTACAGAAGGGTTATTCATGGTTACACTATAGCGAAAAAACTGAAGAAAAGTTAATATTTGCAGTCACAGGACTTGAAAGATCATCACAGGGGGGGTGTCAGTTTTTAGGATTTATTTTTGAATCCTTATAATTTGAAAAGTACATGGCCAAAATTTTTTTTCATATTTTTCTGATAACTGTTACGACTTAGTCTATTGCCCGATTCCGGCTTGACGTTGATTTCTGTGACACCCTGTATAACTATATGTTATTGTCAAAATACGAAATCCGTCAAAACCAGATTTTACTTGGAAATCTTAGTACTTAGAAAGCTCTCTCGGTAATTCTAGTTTTAACTAAAATAAGTCAATTACATCTAGAATTAACGGAATGCAATTGATACTACTAGTATTAACGAAAGATTATTTAGTTAATTCTGGATCTGGCTGAATTCTCACACAGTTTTTAGTTAAATCTAGAACTGACTGGCTGCTCTTAGTAAATTCGCATTACGATTGAAATCTGTCACCGTTAAGCCTTGATTTTTAGTCAAACTCTTTTGTTATAATTATGTAAACATACTTTTGCATATACCTTTTTGCACATTATGATATTGCGAATTGCAAAGATTATTTTTGTACAGAAACATCGGTTTGAAATCCAACTTTTTATGCTAGCTGAGCGGACGAACCCTTGACCTATACCTATGGCACAAATTACCTAATAACAAGATAAGACATAGGGTAGATTTCCGACTGTTTTACATTTAAAATGTACACGATGAGAATAGCAAAGAAAGTAGAAGGAAAAATAAAAAAAAATCTCTCAAAACTTTTATGAATAAAGATAAAGAATGTGAAAGCGCAGATTACATACAACGAAACAGAATGGCAAATGATTCATTTTCGTAAATAAATGACAAGGGGGGGGGGGGGGGGGATTTCAGATTTTACTCACATAAAGTATTCCCAACATGCCCGCGCTTTTGTGAAAACAGGTTTTTCTGAAATATTGAGAGAGTTGCTTCCAACATTATTGCTGTAATCCTATGCTGTGGTTGCAAAGTTGTGGCTGTAATGGTAAACCTATGATATTTGAACACACGTGCTTCTGTTTACATTCGTTTTGCTCTAACGAGATTAGGTGGGTGTAAATCGTGCCGGATTCTCCAAGATTTTCGGGAAAATGAGAATTTTGTTTGACAGAAATTTTACATCTCCTTTCAGGACCTTGGCCAAAGCGAAACCAACTAAAAAAAGTGAGGTATTCTGATCCGATGTATATTATTATGAATAGTTGAAAGGATTTTGAAGGTATTCAATAAGATTTTATAATTTGGGTAATGCTCCTGACTTATAACAATGGAGCGTATTGCCATTTTCCTATAGGAAAGAATGGCACAAGTTTTACAGTTTTCTCTTTCGGAGCTACCAACCCAAAATATTTCTTACTAAACGTTTTCCTATGACATTTGATGTTTTTATGTTGGCTGCAGATACAATCACGGCAGAAAGAATAAGGTAAAGATAGTGTTTACCATGCTCCGCCTCTCTTGCCCATACGCAGGATTCAGTTAAGAATAACTTTTGAAAACTAAAGTCGGAATGAGTTTAATTCCTTATAAGCGATTAAAATATCACTTGGGCACAAGAAAATATATTTTTTTAATTTAATTCGATTTTCGGATGTAAAATTTCAACTGATAGGTTGAGTTTTACATGTTTTTTATATAGTAAAAGTTTTAAAGGGTGCCCTACCGGTGATATACAGAAACACAATATTTGTGCCACATGAAATAGCAAATCGCTCAGTCCATTATTATTAGCAAAGAATAAATAACTAAAAGAAAGGACACAGAAGAGTGTTCCGATTATTTTCCATTTAAATGTACACGGCGAGAAAAGGAAGGAGGGAAGAGAAAAAAATCAAAAAAAAATCGAACCCTCTTTCAACTTTTTACGAATAAGACAAAAAATGTGAGAGCGAAGATTACATGCAACGAAATGGAATGGCAAATGATTTATTTTCGTAAATAAGAGAGAATGGGCGGAGTTTTCTGATTTTACGCTCATCAAATGCTCCCGCTCTTTTATGAAAACACGAATTTCAGGAATTGTCCCAATGTTCTTCGCAGAATTCCAATGTTTGTTAGTGTAATCCTATGATATGTGAACAGCACTTTTTCTGTTTACATTTGTTTTGCACAAGTGGGGGAATCTCCTGCTGGATTCGGGGAATTTTATTTGACAGAAATTTTACATCTCCTTTTAGTGCGTTGTTCATTGCGAAATTTATCCTTTTCTTGCCAAATGGAGGTAGGGTTACCCAATGTACATTATTATGAATAGTTTGAAAGGATTTTGAGGGATTTAATAAGATTTTGTCTTTCGGGTAAAACTACGTTCTCTCGATCTTTGTTTTTAACTCGTTATCTCAGTCGCACTAAAATAATGCCTAGCCAAGTTCTTTTCCCCATTAATGCAAAAGACAAAAGTATATGAGATTACCTCTTTCGGTCTAAAAAACACGGAAAATTTCCAATTTTGTTCGGCTCTGTCTCTACTTATTTTTATTTATATTTTGGGTATTAGTCAGTGGTAATGCTACATTCTCTCAATATTGACATATATTTGTTTCTTTCTAAAAACGATGGAAACTTTCCAGTTTCGCTCCTCCGTGCCCTATCTTCATATTAGGTTATCTTTGCCTATGGCTCATATATGTTCTGCAGCCCTAAGAGAAATTTCAAGATCCTGTGGCACCTGTGCAGCAGTCGATAAAACTGCGGGCATACATCGAATTCAAATATGAAAGAAATATTAATTATGAGCCTTATTCAAAACTCCATTCTTTATACCAATTTTGTACAGATCGTTTCCATTTATTTTGAGCAAATATCAAAAAGAATAAAAATTTTGTTTCTAAATCTTTTCTTCACTCAGAAATGAGTAAGTGCTGCCAGATAGAGCTAATTGGCATTGAATCTCAGGCTAATCAAGTTTGGTATGCTGCGCGCCGAGCGCTTCAGATTAAAGGCTGAACTACAATAGAAGTAAATAATTTTACGAAATTGAACGAGACTGAGGTTTACTTACGAAAAATTGACATTTTTACCCTAAATATACAGGGTGTCCCGTAAGTCGACGTCAAGCCGGAATCGGGTGATAGACCAAATCATATCAGTTACCAGAAAAATATAAAAAATCTAAGTCATGTATTTTTCAAATTATAGACATTTCTTTTGTTTTCGAGAAAATGTACACCCTGTGATGGTTTTTAGCTCCTGTTGCTACAAATCTTTACTTTTTTTCAATGTTTTTTTCTTATGTAATCCCGAATAGAGCTTATGTAACCTGTTGCTTTCAATTCTAAGCCAACTGTTCCAGCTTGGAAGAAAATGTCACATTTTGCCGAACCAAGAATAGAAAATTAATATTTCATCCAACTTTAACTGACTGTAATGAAAAAAAAATGTACTACGCCAGTTTGGCAAGTAGCTTTAAAAGTTGACTCATTTAATAAGGATTCTAAAATGGTATAACACTTGCTACATTATTTCTTAGATTACGAAAAAAAAAAAATTCTTCAAGAAACCGTTTCGAAAAATTTCTTTTCACCTACTAAAAATGATTCTAGTGTACCCAAAGCATGCCGTAAGACCGTAATTTTAAGATTATAGTTTGAGTGAGGCGGAGAGTCATTGCATAAAGCGTGAGTGAGACAGATAGTGAAGCTTTAAAGTTAGAGATCCTAGCTTTTTGTTGAATTTAGGACAAATTTTCCTTAAGTTTAAAATTAAACACCAATTATTTAGATGCTAAGATCTATTACTTGCAAAAGATGTTCAAACTGCCTTCTTTCAGCTGCAATACAAGTTTGACATCTTCTTGAAAAGGATCGGATTATCAGACGAGCAAATCTTCCGTTGTTGACAAATTCAACTGCTTTCGTAATTCTGAAGCTCATCTTTTGTAACATTCGGTGAGCTATACTTTAGGCACTCCTGTGCTTTCCGGAATGCACGTACCGAAGTATTTGGGTCTTCTTCAACTGCTTGAAGTACTACGTCCTCGTAAGGTAAGGAACTCTTCCTTCACCATGTACTTGAAAGTCGGCCATCTGTGGAGAGTAGACGATGTACATTTGTAAAAACTCAATGATGCTCACTCACATTTCATGGAATGACTCTCCGTCTCACTCAAACTAGAATCTTAAAGTTACGGTCTTACGGCAAGCTTTGGGTACACTAAAATTATTTTTATAATGTGAAAAGAAATTTTTCGATACTGGGTTTCTTGAAGAAAGAAATTTTTTTGTCGTAATCTAAGAAATATTGTAGCAAGTGTTATACCATTTTAGAATCCTTATTAAATGCGTCAACTTTTAAAGTTACTTGCCAAACTGGCGTAGTACATTTTTTTTCATTACAGTCAGTTAAAGGTGGGTGAAATATTAATTTTCCATTCTTGGTTCGGCAAAATGTGACATTTTCTTCCAAGCTGGAAGCACTCGCTATTCGGGATTACATAGGAAAAATAAAATTGAAGAAAAGTAAAGATTTGTAGCAACAGGAGCTAAAAGACCATCACATGGTGCACATTTTCTCGAAAACAAAAGAAATGTCTATAATTTGAAAAATACATGCCTTAGATTTTTTTTATATTTTTCTGGTAAATGTTATGATTTAGTCTATCACCCGATTCCGGCTTGACGTCGACTTACGGGGCACCCTGTATATCACATTCCGTAAGAGTTATTATCTTTATATTTAATGTTTTTAATTTTAAAATTGGTAAAAGTGAAAAGATTAACAAATTGAAGTTGATTTAATTGAAGATGTGTGCTTTCTGTTAATACGCAGTACAATTTTTACTCCATTTTAATTTTTACATTGCACTTTTAATCATTTAGTAATAATTGAATTGTTTGGACACATCGCGTTCTTACGGAATGAGCGATTCTTAGCGCACTATACTTACGGAAAGTTCGATATTTAAACTTAACGGAAGTTCCCCTCACACGAGTTAAAGTTAATTTGTGTACCCCTGTTAAATTACCTTACAACTAACTGATATATTCTTGACATTTTAGTCCAGTTAAATAAGCCAAAAAATGTTAAAGCTAGTATTTAATTTGTTCCAGACTGAAAATTGCGAGAAACAATTATTGCAATAAATTGTATTGGTAATAAGTTAGGGGGTTTTTATTTGTTTTTTAATTTTTAAAGAAGAAAGCATCTGCAAATTTTACTTAACTTTGATTTGTCAATATTAAATTTATAAATAATGTAATGCTTCTATTTTCAACCATACAATAGTCCCAGATCCAACCCATCTAGTCTACACTCAGTACGTTTACATGAATACTTGAGTACTTGACTTGAAATCCACTTGAAGCTCAGGTAGGGCGGTTGATTGAATTATTTCCAATTACTTGACTTGACTTTTTCTTGAATTTAATTTTCCAATTACTTGAGTTGAAGTTTACGTTTTCATGATATTTTGATTACTTCAAGTATACTTCAAGTATACTTCGAGTATACTTCAAATATTCATGTAAACGTACTGACTATTAATTTAGTACAACACAGTAAAAAATGAGCGCAAATATTTTGCAACAAGTAGTCCGATAACTTTCTTCACTCCCCCCGTTTTTCCGGTTCATCCGCGGAAAATTCACATTTCCATTAGTTGATAGATATTAAACCAAAATGTTGCAGAATTGAAATAATAGTGGATATAGCGATGTGGCCACTCTTACCTTCTTTTGCTTTCCCTTCCGCGCCCCAAGCGGTTGGTCACCTGACACTTTTTTATTTAGAACCATATTTTGAATAAAATAGCATTTTTAAATATTTTGACAATTTTACTATTTTCGATCCGCACGTATGCCAAATAGATTTTCATGCGTTCTGGCAAGGCCGTATATATGGGGTGGGATTGAGGAGTTCCCTCCATCGCTGTAGCCTACACTTTCGTTAATCTGATAAGCCAAATTCGTACCCACAATTCTTTATAATGTAACGGCTCACAACAATTCATTTTGTCATTTTAAATCTTTCCTCCGTGGCCCTTTCAGATAAAGCAACTTTAAGAAAAACGAGTACTAAATAGAGAAGGAAAATAAGCAGTCCAGTATGTATGTATGTATGTATATACACATCAATAGATGGTACCCTGGTAGAAATTGCTCATAGTTTTACCTTGTCTCTTGTCCCTCAAGTGGCGGTGATTATGTAAACCAATACAAATTTGACTGAAAAACATCAAGGTGTTTGCAATTCATGAAGAAACATATAGAAAATTAAGTCCTGATGAGCCTTCCGATGAGCGTTCTTTAGAACTCATCGAAGAGCTAATTGGATATCATGAGATTAAACCAACAATAAATTATTCCTGTCATTACCGTGTCAGATGACATTTCTACTAGATAAATTTGAATTGATTTTTGTGATTTATCGGATGTTAAATTAATTATTTGATTTGCTCTACCGCCGAAAGACTGCCGCACATATTCTGAATAAGACGTTATGCTCAAATCCTTACGGTTCAGCGTCTCAGCGTTTGGTTTGCAGTCGGAGTTTAAATTTGGAAAAATATATTAAATCAATCTTAAAATCAAATTCTCATAACTCATCATGACACTCATTGATATGCTCATTAATAAGCTCATCATGACACTCAGTAATATGCTCATAAATAAGCTCATCGTGACACTCATTATGTACTCATCGAAGTGCTCATAGAATATTGTAAAATGTACAAAAGTGGAGCCAAGTATACCTACATTTCTAAATAAGTGAAAGAGATGCAATATCTCATGCACACTATGTATCTGTGAAAAAGTAAATAAATGGTTTTTTTTCCCGGTTTTGATTCAAACGCGAATAAATTTCATCAGGACGTTCATATCGTTACTCATCGATGAGCTCATCACAACTTGTCTACCAGGGTAGCTAACTTTGTTACACCGGAGCTTAATCGCAGTGGTATTTTAAATTGTGTTCACATTTTAAAAGGAATATTAAGTTTAGGTTTAATTTGTTTTCCGTCCTTAAAACACTAAATTTTGTTGTAAATAATTAAAATATGGTAACACTAATATTTTCCATGATTTTATTTAAATAGCTTAAAAATTTATTTGTTTACTTTTAAAAGCATTTTAGATAATTACATAGATATATCTAAAATGCAGTAAAAAATAAAATTTGTTTTCTTATTAATTTTTTTGAATTGCTTTTTTGGCCCTACCAATAAAATCCCTCTGCTAAGCGTTCATCGAAATGTTAAAATTTAAGTGAATGAAGTACTTTCCCACTTCACGGCAAAAAGGAAGAGCCAAAATTTAATTCGGTAATTATTCCTTTTTTTATTATAAAAAGTCGACCTTTATAATTTTTTTTTCTTGGAATGTAAATGAGGATTAAACAACATGCTTTCAAACATAACTTCTTAAATCTCTGCAGATCCAAGGAATCTTAATTCAGAATTACCGTGAACTCAATTATCTTAATATATAGCACTTATAGATTAATAGAATTTTTCGATTCAATTGGAATTTCATCATAAATTATATGCTTAATAAATTATATTAAATTGACATAAAATTCCGATTATTATTAGTTCAGATTAATTCTCAGTTATTCTTTTGTTTGTAGAGGGTAGTAATTACTGGGCTAAGCCCCTCCCATTCGTGATCTATATATACGGCCTTGCGTTCTGGGTGTTTTTATTGTCAGCCCTTCACTCCTTTGCTTTGGCCGGGACTCCGCATTTTTGCGACAATACTCTCGTGACCACGCTACACCAACCCTCAAAATTGCTGCCTGAAACAAATTAAATATTAGGTCTGTTCGCGTACTCAGTTTTAGGACAATGCATTGCAATGAATTTGCATGAACTTACCCAATTTCCGTTCCCGTACTTTCTCGTGCGCACAAAATTACACGAGTTTTGCATACGTCACAGCTTCCCCTCTTGCATGAATTTACCCGAAGTTTTTAGTTACTGCAATCAATTGTTGCAAGGAAAATTGACAGCTGTCATAAGAAAGTGGAATTTGTAACTTCAAAAATTCAAATTATGCAAAGTGTTTAAACCAACAAAAATAAAAATAAAAATAAGTAATAATAAATAATAAAAACTATTAAATTTTGCAAAAAGTGTTTAGAACAATAAAAATTAAAATAAATAATAAAAACTATTAAATTTTGCAAAAAGTGTTTAGAACAATAAAAATTAAAATAAATAATAATAAAAACAATGTCGGATGAAGGACTGACTATTCAGTGTTCTCCCGGGACTTTTGCCAGGGTGCAACAAGGTAAATAAAACCACAGAACTGAGATTGTTTTATTCAAGTTCTTGTTGATTTTTCAGATCCAAATTTACTTGCTGAACTTGTTAGCCAGGTTCAATCGGGTCAGGCGCCTGCTGACCAGGAAACTGCACTCACTTCGGCTGAAGTGTTAAATGGTATCATTGAGGGAGAAAACGAAGGTAAATAAATATAATTTGTGTCCTAATTTATATTTTTTTTAAGTTGTCAATTCTGACTTGTTTTAGAACAATGTGCGGATGTATCTATTTGGGTCGATGCTGCCGTGAAGCTGTTGCTGTCTACGGTTGGAGACCTTCGTCCAAAAGTGGGGAAAAGTCTCAAATTAAAAAATAAGGCCAAGATGTGGAAAGAGATTCAAAAAAAAATGAGCGCGGAAGGCTACAGCTTCACGGCAATGCAGATCGAGAATAAATATAGGGGTCTCGAAAGAAGTTTTAAGAAGGCAAAATGCCACAACAGCAAGACTGGCAGAAATAGGGAGTCCTGTCGTTATGAGAAGTAATAATAATTTTTTTTTATTTAATTATGAGTAATTAATTTTAAACAGGGAGTTATCGGAGCTTCTCAATGATAGACCATCAGTCTTTCCGAAATGCTTAGTTGGTACGTCTCGTAATGAAGTACTAAGTCATGACTCCCAAGTTATTCCGGAAACTTTGGAAGCAATAGATCCGGACAATGACTATTCGGAACTGCAGGCGTCATGCTCAAGTACGTATAGCTATTATAACACACATTAACCTTATTTTCGTTTACAAATATGTGTTAATTTTGCTTATACATACTTATTACTTTTACTTACAGCAGATCTCACGAACAAGGAGAATAACATCTCCCAGGCTGGCTCACTTAACTCTTCCAAGAAAAAGACCCAACATGAAGAGATCATCGAGGAGTTGAGGCTCATCCGGCAAGAGCGGAAGGACCAAACTGGCAACATTTTAAAAGCTCTGGACGAAGCCAGCAGGAGAACAGAAGCAATAATGGAAGAGAGGAATAGCATTTTGCGGGATGTATTGAATAGCTTAACGAAATAAATTAAATAGAAAATATATTAGAGCACGTATAATTTATTTTTTGATTCACAACAATTTTAGTGTTCGCCTTGGGACTGCCACATTTGGAGGCACACTGAATCCCGTAATGCCTTGGCTGCAGGATTTGGAGCAAATTCAGCAAATTCAGCATGCACGAAATTATTTGCCTGGTCTACTCCCGTTTGAACTGGTTCTTCACTGAAATCTAAATCCGATTCGCTTGCTAAATTGTGAAGAACACAGCAAGCGCGTACATAGTGACACAGCTTTTCCATACCTTTCAGCTTACAGTAGTAGAGTTGTCGAAATCTTTGCTTCAGCATACCAAATGCATGCTCGATCACTACTCGACTGGAACTAAGATTTCGATTATATGAGCTTTGTGCTGCAGTAAGATGTCCGTTATCTTTATATGGTGTCAACAGGTTTTTTTTTAATGGATACGCAGAGTCTCCCAAGATCCAGTTATCTAGTCAAATAATAAAGAAAAAGTTTTTCCATGTTTTATTTGATATATTAATTGGATATAGTACCTTTGCACAGACTTTCTAATTTTGGGTATATGAATGAGTTTTGAAGTACTCTGCTGTCATGTGCAGATCCTGGATACCCGACGAAAATGTCTATAAATTTTCGGTTCTCATCGCATATACCCTGGAGGATAATGCTAGTTAGCCCCTTTCGGTCAATGTAATCGTCCTTCCCTTCGCTTGGTGGATCTATCACAATGTGAGTCCCGTCGATAGCACCTACAGACACACAGGATTAATATGATAATTCGAAATATGAAACAAGTTTGTTACTTACCAATAATCTTCGGGAATCCAGATTTATTTTTAAAATATTCCTCTGTTACACTCATTTTTGAGCTATTAGGCCATTTAATAACCTCTTCCGAGAGATCGCTTAGAAATGTCGTGACACGGACAATTATGCGATTGACTGAGGAAAGAGACACATCAAAGCGATCTGATATGTCTCTAAAAGAACAGGCTTCATGGCCAGTATACCATAAGAATAGTAACATGTGTTTTCTTCCAGACAGCCTCTTATCAGCACGAAGGTGAATATAAGGTTGACTTTTTTCAAATCGGCTTGCCAACTTTTCAAAAATTTCCCGATTGACTCGAAAGTGCCTTATAAACTCTTCATTTGTGTAAGATTCGACGACTTCATCACAATAATTTTGTATGCTGTTCCTCTTCCGCTTTGTTGGAAGTGCCAATCTCAACAACATCTCAGCCTCATCATCATCATCCCTTACATAACTAACTATTTTAGTTAAATTTTCTTTTTCTGACTCTTCTTCCTCAGTAGTTAATAGAGTCACTAACAGTTTGCGCTTTTTATCCATGGCAATGTTCCTTTTTTCTATCTATCTATCTATATCTATTTTATATCTATCTATATCTATTTTAATTTCAATTTAACTAAAACTCAAACAAAACTCAATTCTTAAATTCAATTTATTTCAAAATAACTAAACTCAATTATCAAATTCTATTTATTTCCACAATATTTTTCACTTCTTAATTGCAAAAGAAAACTAAAACAATTAAATATTCAAATGACATTTCACTCTTCTTCTTGTTTTTCACGAAGTTGCATGAAAAGCGTTCCCGTACTTTTTCATGCATTTTACATTATTCCCCCACCACATGAGTAAGTTTTTACCCAGAAAGTTTTTGCACGAGAAGTACGCGAACAGACCTATTATCTTTAGAATTTTTTCGGCTTATTTGACTGGACTATTTGGGGCGCCTTGTATTTTATACTATGATAACGAAAGAGAGTTTGTAAAGTCTTTTCAATTCGAAATGTCATAACAACACGCCTTGTTAAAATAAATAGCTTGTATAATGTGCAAAAGTATGTTTACATAATTATAACAAAAGAGTTTTACTAAAAATCAAGGCATAACGGTGAGAGATTTCAATCGTAACACGAATTTACTAAGAGCAGCCAGTCAGTTCTAGATTTAACTAAAAACTGTGTGAGAATTCAGCCGGACCCAGAATTAACTAAATAATCTTTAGTTAATACTAGTAGTATCAATTGCATTCCGTTAATTCTACATTTAACTGACTTATTTTAGTTAAAGCTAGAATTACCGAGAGAGCTTTGTTAGAACTAGGATTTCCTGGTAAAATCTGGATCTGACGGATTTCTTGATTTGATTGTTACATATGTACTGCCGAAGAATTACGACTAAGTGGAAAAAAATTTGAGTAATGTTAACACCGCGATTTGTGTGCGACGTGTTCAGTATCAGACAGAGTTGAATAATTTCCTGTGATTAATAAGTAGCATAAATCGGTTAACGCATATTTTTAATGACTTACCCACATGAGAGAAACGAAATGCATAGATGGTTAGTGCCATTCGAAAGTTAGTCAGTATGTTATGACAAAATTGTAAAAATTTATAACGTCCGATTAGATTTCGTATTATAATTCGAGAAGTTGAAATCTTAAATTTAACGATTTTCTTAAATATTAATATTTGTTCAAGAAAGCATTTTTGGATTCTCCGATATATAGCAAAAACTAAAAAAAAATTATTTGTTATTTCATCACACAACCCATTTGATTTTGGGTGACAAGTTTCAAGTCTTGGTTTTGACGCATCATCAGGTCCCCAAATGAAAAATTGAGTGACTTGAAAAACAAATGAAAAATTAGAACAAAGAAAAGAAATGAAAAAATGAAAAAAAACCAAGAAATTGAGAAAATAGAAAAAATATGTTATTAAAAAAATTCTAAAAACCAAATTCATTCGCAACGAATCGAACCTGTGTCCACCCGCAGTGGGCTGAAAAAAAAAGTAAAAGGAAGAATAAGAAGCGTTTCGTGTTAGCAGAAAACCTTAAACTCATCGGTACGGCTTGGTTTTCTGCCTGTCGTAGACGCTTGAAACAAATCAAATTGATCTCATCTCATATAAACTCAGAATAAATTCTGGGTGTGAATTTTATGAGGTAAAGGCTTCTATATTCCACCAAGAAGGAAGAAACAAAAATAGAGATTACTCTTTAAAATTTTTTACCGGGGCAAACTTATAATTGTTCAAAAAAATCTTAAAGAGTGGTTTCTAATTTTAATTAAATATTAATGAAGTATATGTAGGTACGTCACAACCATAAAACGTGTAGAAGCATTCTTTTGTCCTTCAAATTATGGAGGATTCATACTAATAATTTATTGAAGTATCATTCCGTTTTAAGATTTCTTATGTGTTTTAACAGAACATTTATTTTTGCGCGGTGTGAGATCTAGTCTCGTTCGTAAGGGAGGAGAGCCGGTTTAGAGGATAACTCAGTTTTTTTGATTTCAAATATAAAATTTTATTCAATACTTCAATTTGCTTAACCTAATATCACAAAATTCATAACAATACAAATTCAATATAAATTCAATATAAAACTAACCTACAAACTAATATAAAGTCCAATAACAAAATTCAAATAAAAAAAATAAATCCAACAATAAAAAAATTCAAAAAAAATATAGAATTGACCACGCAGTCCGCCACCCTTGTATTATTTATTCTGAAAAGGAAGGAAGAAGCAGAATGTAAGTCTTCTATGAATAAACTAAAATTTTCTAAAATAAATTCAAAAGGGTGCTACGACTAAGCACACGGAAGTAAAAAGATTCAATAGAAAATTCAGACACTCAGGTTATCCCTGATCAAAATTATCTTCTGTAATAATAGGATGCTCAGGTTATCCCTGACGAGAATTATCTTCTGTATGATAGGAAAGAAAATTCAGGTTATCCCTGACCAGAATTATCTTCTGTGGTAAGGTAGGAAGCACGATTCTTTTTACTCAGATTAGCTCTGATACAGATCAACTCTGCCAAAAGAATGGTGCTATCTACTGAATTTCGTCGGCTTTATATAGCCGCTGTAACCAGTTACGTCTTCTTGCCTCTTGGTGTTGCCCTAGCAACGATTGATGCGATGTCTGAATGTACAACAGACAGCTGGCTGACGTAATGTCATTTGCTGTCATCACAAAATGTAAATATTAGGAGGTAAGTATGCTTTGCTGCATTTTGATATTGATTTGTTGATTTTATTGATGACTTTTGATTGTTTTTAGGTCAAATATCATTTCTAGGAGTATTAGCTGATGTTCTGCAGTATGTTTGTAATGTTTTTAATTCGGATTTTCACCAAACTTCCCTAGAGTTAAATTAAGTGAAATGAAGATTAGATAAGTGTTTTTTTTTCATTTATTAATTTAACTTGATATTTTGTGGTTTCTTTTGTTTTATATTTCAGGAAATAATTCGACGTAGGAAGGCACACTCAATATGACTCTGGAAATACGTCGAGGGAATATTTTTCTGCTTAGTGCATTCAAGCTGACAGCAGGAACTTCGTAATAGGATATTTATATTTATGCGTGAGGACTGAACACGCGGTAATGCAAATTTTAACCTTAAGCTTGAAATCTATATCAGCAATTAGCATTGGGCCTACGATATATATATGTGTAAATTTGCTTTATATTCAGTAGCATATTGGGTGTAGTCCCGCTAATAAGAGCTCATGTCGTATGAAATGAAGTTTTGCTTTTGTAACGTGATGGTGCTGTAACTTCCTTTTTTCTCCGCTCCTCACCTAATTTCAGGTCAGGTCAGTTAATAGGGACATTGCAAAATATTGCCCGCAATATAATTGGGTGGATGGGGCACGGCTATGTAGATATTCCATCTATGTTTTCTCAATAAGTAAAAGTAAGTGGTGTTAACGTCCCTTCACGATAGGATGTGGTGCTTGTTTGTTTTTGAAGGCACGAATTTCTTTTTGTTAATGGTGTCGTGACAGCGGCAGGATTGGGTTACACACCCCATTAACTCTCCCACAATAGCCGACGTGGTAGCGTGTCGACCTATATACAACGCTATTCACAGAGTGAGCTGTCAGCTCATGCTGGCAGTCTGGACTTCACGTCTAACATAAAGAAAGAAAGTAAGTCGAGAAGAAATTTTAAAAAGTCTCCTAAATTGAATTTATTATGATATAAATGTTTTGAAATTTAATTTTTTTATTCAGTTTTAAATTTGAAACATGTATGACGACATAAATAAGGAAAGCGTGAAGCAGAGCAAACGATTTTGTGAAAATCAATTACCGAAAAATTATTTGTATCCACTTCCCATAAAAAATTAAACCGAAATATTGAAATTTGAAAGTATTCTAAAGGAAAACGAAACAAAACCCAACAATTTAAGTGATCTACTTTCCTATTTATTTAAGAGGTTGCAAAATTAATGTTGTTTTTTATTTAGATACGTAAAGCCAATGAAAGGAAAGCAAGGTGTTGAGAAGGTTTACCATCAAATAAGTACCGCGACGGCTGCACCAACAATTATAATTGAGAAGGTTACACAGTCAAAAGGCATTTTCGGAATTGAATTTCCTTTTGGATTGTTTATTTGGTTATGTTTAAAGAACAACATCTTTCTTGGGTCTGAATTGTTCTTGAATAAATAGTTTCCATTAATTTACAGATTGCTTCAAATCGTTAGAGCAAAGTAGGACAGAATTTAATAATCCGATTAGCTTAAAGGATGCGCATTATAAAAGGGGATTGGCTAACAAAAAACAGGAAAAATAAAAGTGCTTCAAAATAAAAATGTACCGTACCACATACCTTTTAATTAATTGATTTATTCAAATAAAATAAATACCTTAAATTTTTGATTTTAAATTAATTGCAAAAAGCCGATTCAAAATTACTGAGCTATTGAACCTTGAGGTAAGAGGTAAGATTTTCCGAAAATTTGTGTGACTGTAAGTCCGACCCACAACTAAACTTAATTGGTAGGTAAAACAAGCGAGAAAATCTTTCTTGGTGACAAGAATACATAAATCAATAGAAACTATCTACAGGATACAGGTAGTTTCATATTTACTTAATCCAGATTCCGAAGTGGAAAAGGTAGACATGTATTGTATTTTTTCTTAAAGGGTAGTTATTATACCTACATTCCAGTAATTTCGGCTTTTTTTTTGGGTAGATACAAAGACTCCAAATGTGTGTCACCATTACTAAAGCTAGAGGTTTTCATGAGCCTACAAATGCCTCTGTTGGTAGCAATGTGCTGAATGTTGCTTGGAAACTGATTTCCCCTCCAAGCACACTGAAAGAAGAATGGATGCTCTACGTGAATAAGTTTGTGCAAAAATTTGAGGCTGCGAGAAGTGAAATTTGTTTCTAAAATTCAACCCAAAAGAGAGTTTGCATACAATGAGACGTGGCTATTTCGAGTTAATTTATATGTAGATATCTCTAATTCTAGAACTGGAAATATGTATTATTATTGTAAAATATAAAATGTGGAATAACTAAAGTTTTGACTAACCTAATGAATAGGGTACTAGAGTTGAGCCAGAGTTGTCTCAAACAGCCATACATACATATATATTCCCTACTAATCTTTAAATCTGATTACACCACGCGAACTTCGGATTGAGTTCAACGTCCAAATTTATAACAGAATCCTTATAAGGAAGTGTTACCCTGCCTAATAAAATGGGAGGAAGCATATATGAGACAATGCTAGTTCTGTAAATTTCTAGGCATATTGGTTTACTTGGATTAAACTATTTTGCAATGACCACTCGAGATCATCATTAAGTCGATGTACACAGTCCTCCATCAATCCTATTGGTTTGCTGAAAAAAATTTGCACATCATCTATATAAAGATGCGCAGAGACATTCAGTATTACTTCGGGATTTCGGGAAGATTATTAATAAACATATAAACAGAACAAGAGAGGTACCTCTGGTACCCTAAAATTGTTATTCTTGATTCGAACAATTTGACTATGTGCTTGTAAAAAGTTATTTATCAGCTTAATAACAGATGAAGAGAATAAGAATTGACTGGATAGTTTTGCTACTAAATTTGAATGATTTATGGAGTCAAAAGCTTTGCTAAAATCGAGCAAGGCAAGTATTGTAAGGCAGTCTTCATCCAGGACTCATGTACATCAGAAATTACCTTCAATGGTGCCGTCTTACAACTATATTAAGGACGGAATGCTGTTTGAAAATTTGATAACATAGAATTTCTATTTATATACATCAGCCTTTCAAAATTTTTTTCTAGAAATCAAAACAAACTTATTGAACGAAAGTCTTCCATATGTAAGGCGGAAGACTTTTTGGGAATAGGAACAACAAGAGAATGCTTCCAGCGCTCACAAAACTGCGAAGTTGTTAGACGGTGATTAAATATACACATAAGAGCCCGTAATATTTTCATAGCAATAAATTTAGGGAACCTAGGTTGTAACTTGTCCGATCCAATAGCATTTGACTTTATTGCATGTAATGCTGAAACAGCTGAAACAGCTGAAACAGCAAGAGACAAAACATTCAACAGAGTAGTCTTCTATCTTGGGATTGACGCAATAGGTTCAACGCAGAAGGTAAATTGGCTTACACAAGCTAAATCATAAAATTGCGTACTACCTATTACAGGGAGATAAGAGAAGGATAAATAGATTGCAATCTGCTCAGACAGCCAGGCAGCTGTCAAGTCCTTGTCAAAACCCTTTACAAATTCCAAACTTGTATTGGAGTGTAAAACCACCCTGAACTTCCTTTCTGTGAACAATAGGGTACTGATACTTTGGGCCCCAGATCACAGCCCTATTAACGGAAATGAAAAGGCCGATGAACTTGCTCGTCTTGATGCAACCTCGGAAATATCCTCCACAATTGGAATCGCACAAAAACACATTATTTCCAATATTTCGGCTTGTACCGGCTGCCAACACAGTCGCTTTTGGTTAGGTGATACTTCAGCTAGAACTACAAAGGAACTGTAGGCAGATACAACCTAAAAGAAACGAAAAAGCTACAGGGGCGAAACAAATCAACCCTGAGAATCCTGATGTCAATTCTCACTGGGCACTCCCATTTCAGGGGTCACTTACTCAGGACCTGACCCTATATGTAGGGGTCGCGAAGAGGAACCAAGACAGCGACTCACTTTCTTTGCTACTATCCACTGTCTAGGGAAAACGATACAGATTTCTTGGCTCACACCTCCTAGACGCGATACAGATTTCTTGGCTCACACCTCCTAGACGAGAAGCACGAAGTCGACAAAGAAGGCTGGGATCCAATGCTTAAATTTCTAAGAGCGTCCGGTTGGGAGTTAAGAGCAATTACTCATAAGTCTAGAGGGTGAACAATAGACCTTTTACGGCCTACATTCCAGAGCCCCCATAAGGCGACTCAACCTCAATTTTCAATAAGTCAATTAAATCACAGGGAGATATGCTGGATTCTTTAATAAAAATGGTGGGGGGAAAGGTGAAGCGATTCTTTTATCAGATAACTTCGTGGTGGTATACTGGAAGGCACTGTTAATGAAAAATGTTAATGAGTGAGGAGGTTACCTAAGCAGGTGGATGATTAAAAAACCTTTACGTTTATTCCGCTTCAGATTTAATTTATTTTAAAATAATTTCACAAAAGTGTAGCAGCTGCGCGATGGACAAATATTACTAGACTAACTGACTGACTGAGTAGAATTGAAAAAAACGAGGCAAATTCCAAAGTAACTGTGTAAGAGATTAAGTACCGAGCTGCTAATAATAATTTACAATAATGTATGCACCAAAATACAAATACAGTGATAAGTAAAATTTACCTCTTAGATTAAACAACTCAATTCTATGACGTTATTGAAGCAATTTTAGGGAGGCTGATTTTCGCTGTAACAGGCACCTTGATCTATATCCACGACAACATTTTGTTTATTATATTCTGAAACAATGGAAAATAATTTTAATGAGGCTTTACAATAACTAAGTTCAAACTCGTGCCTCTACCCTCTCCTCCCCGATTTTATTTAGTAGATGGGAATATTTACACTCAAAGAAAACTGAATATAAAAACATTAATCTTATTTTACAAATGTCTTCCAAAAAATCCTTAAAGCATCTGAGAACATTATTTCCAGTTATATTCTAAGAACAATCAGAATTTTTGCCATTAAGAAAAAAATATTGCGGTTAGAGCACTTTATGAACTCATTACATAAATGAATCCTGTGTAATTTCACACACGCAATTACACCGAAGGGATGTAATGTTGGAATCATCTAAAATCCACCCATCGTCGTTGTAATAAACATCAGTATAGGTTCAGAATTCATAGCGGCAAGGTATTACTGGCCACATCCAAAATCACATTCCACCAACCAAAAACAGCCCAGAGATACTACATTCATATTATGGGGATCACTTTCATTCAAAAAGGTCTGAATTTTAACATTAATGATTGTGTTGCGGTGGCCATTAAATCGCACCTTTTACTCTATAACTACACTGCATATATATACATATACTCATACATATATATTCAGAGTTGGACTTCACCTGATATAAATAATTACCGCAGCAGATTCTGGTATACGATTGCCCTCAAAGGTACCGTTAACAGTATTGCAATTCAGCTAAAACTGAAAAGAACCTTTTCGCAAAGTGCTTAAGCAAAATGAATTGCTGACATTAACTTGGCAATTTTCCATGCCAAATAATCATCTCCGTAACTATTGTATCGCATCATAATGTAACCATCCTGAGTTCCGTCCCGATCCTCATTCACTAGCTACCTACTGTGAGAGTGCGGTGAGCAATTTTTTTTCCGCTTGACATTGACACATCCCAGACTCTGAGATCATCTTTTAAATGCATCCTTTGCGGTAATTGCGGGCGATTAATTATACTCGGGCCTGAATAAAACTCATTAGTTTTTTTTTCACTGAAATTTGCTGCGAGGACACGGGATAAGTCCTGCGATTCCCATGAATGATGATTGCATATTTTTTAACTTGGAGGATAATGACGTCTTCTCTTTCAGGGTATTAAATGGAATATTTTTTTTTTCGACAATTGTGACTTATGCTGTTCGTGTTGTGCTTGGAAGATACTTTCATTCCATATCTGTTGTGCATCTTCCCTTTAACATTTATTTACACTTCAGTCAGTATCATACGGTTTGACTGCTTGTTTTTAAAATTAAATTATCTAAATGAACTGCTCTAAGAGGTAAAATTCTAATTACCTATTTCGAGCAGAAAATGGCTTTATACCAACGAAAATTTCTCCATAATTGGTGGTCGATTACCATGCTACGATTTACGAAATCTTCCAAATGACAAAGATAGTCACCAGAATATGCAGGGAGCAGAATCAAGAACAATACCTTTTTAGCTTTAATTCCTGCCAGAGATCTGTTAACCTAACCTCCATTGTAATGGGGAGCATATTTCAACAAATTGGTTTGTCCATAACTGGTAACATGGTGAGTACGGAGAAAGGGAGATGGATATTCCCAGTGTTCGGGAGATGCTTAGTTTTAGACAAGTGTACGAACAAGCTCCACTTAATGAACTTTCCGTTTATGACTTCTCTCCTGCTCCCCACCTCCTCCATATGTTCGCATATAAGTGCTTGTTCGCATAAAGCATCAACACTAAGTCTGAGGCAGCACAAAATTTGTCGTCCTTTCATACAATTTTCATGCCAACATAACTACAAATGACCATGACAGCGCCAACAAAATTAATGTTGTACCCGTGGTCCGGGGCAACGTCCAGGGGAGCATTTCAAAATGCTCCTGCTCCTTTCTAGTGACAAGAACAATAGACTCGAAGCGAATATGAAAAATATTAATCTCTAAAAAATTCACACGTCCTCGATGTTGTCAGGCTTATTTGCGTGTTTTATATAGTGGGAGTTATGGGGTCATATAAGAATGTTGCAACACTGTTAAGGTCGACATACATAGATGTGTAGGTATGTGTGGTAGTCGTGTATTTAGGAGAATATTAGTTTGTGAATTTTAAATAATAAAACTCACACAAATAATGTTTTTCCTCTGTATATTAATTTTATACTTCATGTTTGTGGCTGTTTTTACATTTTTAGCAATTTTTTGTAATTTTCTGGGGCCCATGCCCATGTTGTCATGTTGTTTTATACTCTTGAGGTTAACCAGGTTGGTTTGGTTGGTAATTTTGTCAAACAAGTGAATACATCCCCCGAGGAAGGAGGTTGTTGTACAATTTCTGAGCAGTACACTACCAATGAACATTGTGCAGTTTTTAAATTTTATTACATTTTAATCGAATATGCTTTTTTGTGTCCCCATGAGAAATTACATAAACCGATGGGTGGGTAGAGCTATTAGCCATGCCACTATAGATGCGAAAAAATATTTTATATTTTTCATCAAAAGGTTTTGAGAAAATTATATTTAAGTAAATCTTGCTTTTCGTGGAATTTTTCTGGCTCATTAACAATTGTGGTTTAGAGCAGGCCAAAGTTGTGAAACCACCTTTATGATTATTTTGATATTTACAAATACTTAAATGTTAACCATTTCGATACTATTAGACTACTCACGGACATTCGATAATATCAATCGCACCATGCTGCATAAAAATAAAACCATAAGCGAACACTAAAAAAGGAAAATCGAGTGTTGACTGCACTGATAAATATTGCTCTATTGAAAATAATTAAAAAATAAAAATCATTTTTCTTATACGTAACCAAAGTGTTGCAGTCCCAAAGGAATATAGCTTGAGATGTCGTTTTAAATGCAGACATGCAAATTTAATAAAAATTGTTTGCTTAGTTTAGAAAACAGAAATGTGCTTCAATACTTTAGTCAATTAAATTTTAGGAAAAGGCATAGAAGTGAACTTTGACATAGCTCATTTATTTGTAACGTTATCAAAATCATTTTCGGATGGTGATTTTTATAAAAAAAAAAAATGAAAAATGTCTAGCAAATGTATCGTATATACAACATCAAATTTGAAATTTACGAACAGCTTCCTTGATTATACCCAGAAAAAAGTCAAATAAAAGGATTGCATTTATTACATGGATTATTTTACAGACTGGAAACCAAAAAAAACATGATTTTGATCTCTCAAAATTTATGGGCATATTAACTGATATTCGGTTTGCAAATTGGGATGGTGTCTCTTTTCAAAATATATTGAAACATTGCATTATTGCATTATGCGGCACCAATCCTTAATTGGAAATAATAACAATTCCATAAAGTTCTAAAATATTTACTAATGTAGTTAATTTTATAGGTTCAAAGGTTCTAAACCACTACCTGCTTTCCTGAAGGAAACCGATGTACGCCAATAGTTATTGTCTATTTTACGAAAGTTTGCTAGCTCAGTTGTGGCGAGTATTACGCCTCTTATTTATACTCAAACAAATTAATTTTTTTTATTGAAAATATCAACCTGTATGTTACCTTTAAGATCCGAAATTATTATGTGATCTAGCATTTCTAACCGATCTATTAAAATTTATAAACGAATGTAATCGCAATTTATTTTCTTTAATTTCTGGATATAAAGTCCGATAAAATAAATGGCCTGGAAATTTTTCGAAAATCCATTTGAAATCTCTTATGATGAAATAGCACCTACGTTGTAACTTGAACTGATCGATCTGCAGTATAACGAAAAACTAAAAACTATATTTACAGCAAAAAATTTAATAGATTTCTACAAATGTCTTTTCCTAATTTAAGCAAAACTACAGCTATCTGTTCTTATCTCTGTGGAAGCATTCTCGTATATTGTCCGTTATTAGGGCGTAAACGCAAATTTGAATTAAGTGAAAACTGAAATGAATGCACTGGTAAACTTCCGCCAAGGGCGTGTTGAGGTCGCGCAATGAGGGTTCCATACCAGAACTTTATCAACGAAAAATGCAAAGGGGAAGGCCCACCTTTCATATAACTAATTAAGCGGGGGAAAGCTTGGTGATCAAATGTAGCTTGAGTGACTTTCTTGGGTGAAAAAATGAACTTTTCTACTTCTCGTGATTGTGCAGAATCGGTACGTCGTGGAGAGGAAAATAACTTTGTTTGAGAATTTTTTTTAAAACAGAGCACTAATGGCCACGGAAGAAAGATCTGCAAAAATATGTACGAAATGTAGTATCTGGGGTATTTTACCCATGCGTATGAATATGCGTTTCTCGGCAGAAAAAACGTCCCGAAAAAGTTGTTTGAAAAGAGTACACCCCTGATAATATTTGGTGAGACTTTTAATTTGATATATAATAACATGCCGTATTGACCCCCCCCCCCCCACACCGGGATCCGTGCACCAACTGTAAAAGATATTGAGAAAACAATTGTTTTTGTGAATTTTAGCGGGTAATGAGCTGAGGCGAATAGTGATCGAACATAATTCTCCGAGTTAAAGCCATAACTCTACTGAGTTAGAGCCGATCTAAGGTGCGAAAAATCTAGTACCTGAGTTCGAATAAAAGAGAGGAAAATACTAAGTATAAGAGTGTGGGTACTCAAACTTCTTCTTAGAACCTAAGGAATTTGATTCTGTACTAGATTTTCCAAAATGCACTAGATCAAACTTTGACCACAAAGCCCTCCTCGCTTAATTGATATAAACATTGTTAATAAAATATGTTCAGATTATCGTAATGCATCGTTTAAGACATCTCTCATGTCTATTCATATCGGGCCTAAAATGGACATTCCCAATTGCTTATGATAACTAAATAATATTCAAACAGACGGACGTAAGAGTAGTTTTATAAGTGTTAATCTTATTAGTAAGAGTTGTTATAAGTTAACACAAAAAACATTTTTCAACCAACTATCCGATTGACGAAAAAAGCTGCAGTTTTTCTATTATCTATGACTCAATTAACCCTGATAATATCAAAAACCCTGTTAATATCAAAATTTTAGCTTTAGAAACCAAGACGGTGAGGGGGAGGAGAACGTTATTTTTTTGCACTTTTGGGCTATATCTTTATAACCAATTCACAAAAAAAATTAAATTTCTCACATTTCAAACAAAATACAAAATTTAAAAAACAAAAAAAAAACATTATCGAGTTCAAAATAAAAATTCAAAACAAAAACAGTTTGGACTGTGGAAATACGTGCCCGTCACAAAGACCTAAAATTATGCTAAATTTTAAATTGTTCCCTTTGTTGTACCTGAGACAATTTACATCTAGATGTGCAAAATCTCACAAAAACGCGGTCCAACTAAATCGAGCTAATGGCCCTCTAATAGAAAGCTCTACACATTCTCTCTCTTTCTCTTGCTATAGTATGCCATATAAATTCTTCGCAATGATAGCTTTCTTTGGTTGAATAAAAAGTTAAAGAGCTTTTAAAAAGCGATCCGGGCTTATATGGAGATTTTCTTATCTAGTTATAAGTTGTCTCAGGTTGTACCATAAAGTAATAAACGCTAAAGGGATGACAAGATTAAGTTTGCTTTGCGAACCAATATTTCAAAGCTCAATCTGAAAGTTTGGATACAATCGTAAAAGCTTTTCTTGCAGAACTTGCATCTTCTGTATTGAATTTACAGCCCACTGTATACCAGTAGGCATCACATCAAGTCAAGGCATGATGTACTGAATGGAGTAAATGCAACACTACCAAATTTTACCATGGTAGATATTAATACGCATATGAATGTGTTACTTTTGGATCAAAATATTATTGCTTCAAGAAAAATTTTGCGATGAAATGCAACTGATATGGAGGTATATAGGTTTATAGGTAGCCATGATTTTTTTTTATGGAAGTGAATTATCAAATTGCATTTAAATTTTCACAAAATGCCAAAATATATCTAAAATATTTGGTTCTAAGTCTGAAATATTTTGACAATAAATTACTCACAAATAAAAAGATCATATTAAGCTTTATTTATTGTTATCATGTTCATCACTTTTTTTCAAAAATGGACTTGACCACTTTCAAAATAAACCGCTATTTCTATTTATTCTTATATTTTATTATTTCGCAATAAATCTATATTTTTATGTGAATACCATTTTTATACCCTAGATGAAATCTATAGGGGTATACTAAGTTTGTCATTCCGTTTGTAACACCTCGAAATAATGATGGTAGAGCAAAATGGATTGGACACCCATTCATAATATTAAAAGTTATTTTGATTTTTGCATTTCCGTCTGTCCGTCCGTCCGTGCGCACATAACTCGAGAACGCGTATACTTAGAGAGCCGAAATTTTGTACACGGACTTTAAAAAAAAAGTAAAATTAAGTTCGAAAATGAGACAAATCAGGCAACTCCTTCGTGGGGTTGCCATATAAAAATTTCGTTTTCCGCTATATATTTGGACACTGCCTCAGAACGCGTCGACGTAGAGAGCTGAAATTTCGTACATGATGTTTTTACTACATTACCAAACAAAATGTCAAAAATGGACTAAATCGGGCAACTCCTTCTTGGTGTTGCCATATAAAAATTTAGGTTTTTTACGTATACTTTGAAAACGATCAGTCCAAAACATTTTTATTGTACTAAAAACTTCTGCAGAATACGAAATCATATAAAATTCGTTATAATCATTTTTGCTGTGCGACAAACCGTTCTAGAAATATATGCGAAAAACCACTTCAAAATCAAACTTGATCTAGGGTATCATAAGAATTGGTCCTAGACCAATTCTAGCTTTTTTACTTGTCATTATTAAATAGTTCTTTTTTGTTTGTTTGTTTTTGTTTAATAAAAGTGTGCGTTTTATGTACATACAAAGATTGTAAATTTTTGATTAGTAGATCAATCAGAAAGAAATTGATTGAATTAATTAGTGGCTAATAAACCCAAAAGCTAGTAGTAATTTATTTAACTTTAATAAAACTATTAAATTATATTAAAGCCTGCTCGTAAAAGATTGATCCAAACGGTCCTAAAAAATAAATAAAATAAAATTTCACACTATTTTAAATAGATAGAATCTTTAAAAATTTGATTATCCCGAACAATCCCTAATCATCAGACTCCATTTTATTCGCGTCTTTTAAATTTAAATCTATTCTGAACAACTTTAACAGCTAATCCTCCATGTCGTTTCTTTTCTTAATGCTTCTGAAGAGAAATAAAGAAATAGTTTTCTTTAAGGGATCAAAGAAAAGTCTTATTGAAAATACAGCCACAGTGTGTAGGAAGGAACGACTGCTTCTGACTTCTGGGCTCTCGTCGCAAATAACACCAATTTACAACCCACCCTCGTTTTGTCGGGGAACTTTTTATTCTGCGACTGATGGTAATGCTGCTGCTGGCTGCTGCTGCTTCTACTACTGGTACTGGTTTTGTTCCTGCTGATGCTGTGTACTTTGCATCGGAAGTAGAATCTGCCAGGAATAAATTGACACCATAGCCAGAGAGAAGCTTGGAATAGATGCATTTTGCAGTTCTTTTATCGAATGTCAATAGAATTTTTTTTTGTTCGGGTTTCATGGTGCATAGGATAACTTCCAGAAAGGATAATAAAGAAAATCTTTGCATTTTCTAAAAGTATAGAAGATATCTTAGCGAATTGAGTCTTCGTGAAGCTGTAAACTAAATGCAAGGTAACTACGTGACACTAATTTACTCTTTTTAAAAACTTTAGATTTATGGATTCCGTCGCACCTTTAGCTAAATGCGCTGTGAATAGTAATTCGTTGCTGCTTTGAAAAGATTTCCATAAAGCTGTTGACTTGATGAATAAAGGATAATTATTTTGCAAGGCTGCAGGATAAAAGAAATTCGTAAAAATTTTATACGAGGTCGTAGCAAAGTAGGTAAGTATATAATTTATTATCTTTGACAAAGCGCAAAATTGTAACAAAGTGAACTTTGTTGTAAACTTCTTTTGCTTGAATATAAGAAAAAAGGATAAATTTGACACATGCTACGTGCTCGATAGTAGATTGAAACTGAACATAAATCTATCAGAAACGTTATGATGTTTTAGCTGCAAATATCAATATCCGATAATGGGGTTAGGGATTGTCCCGTACTTTTATTTTGTTAAATATGGCATAATAATTATTATAAGTTACTTAGAGTGTTAATAATACATTCTAGTAATACGTCAATAAAAAAATCTTTTTTATATTTTCCGCAATTTATCATTGAAGAGTGCAAAAATGTAATTCCTCTGCCATGTCTTCCCTGCGATGTCATTCGCTATTATTAATCCTACTAGTAAGAGTGTAAGTAATTTTAAACTTTATACAATAATTAATTATTGTGATATAAGTTACCTTGGCAACATTTTAACGTCGATTATCTAATGATTACCGAACACACCCTCGTTATTATTGTGCAATTGGTATCAATGCAATGTCAACTTAACTTAGAATATAGGGAGTACAAGAAGTGTGATAATAGAGCGTTTTCACTACATCCAAATCACGTAATTTTGCTTTTTCTGCAAAGCACGTAATTTCCAGTACAAAAAACTTAATCGAAATCATCTCATTTTTGCGTAATTTCAATGAAATCACGTCGGAAATTACGAAAATTTGGCCGAACGCGCCCATTTTCGGCTTCCACTTATTCTCAGACTGTATCATTTGATCATTTTGTTGTATACATTTGTCAATCAATTTTTTTAATTTTTAAGGAAGAAATTGAAATTGAAATTGAATTATTATATTAATGTTGCTGACAATTATGTGACAATATATCCATTCAATTACAAAAGTCTCGTTTATGTAATTAATTATTTTACCTGCCAATTTGGTATTTAAGTCTAGCACCTATTAAACGAAATCATCTCAGAGGTAGTGAAAACACCTGACAGTGATTTCGAAACCACTTCATCAAAATTACGTGATTTCGCCCTATAAGCCAAATTTGATGTAGTCCAATTATAGTTGGGTTAGTATCTGTTGCCGCTGTAGTGAAAGCTCAGTAAAGCCGTGTAGTAAAATCAATAATATATAAACAAATCTCGGTGGATGAAGAAATTTGTCTGTATTTCATTTTTGTTGTATTTTTAATTTAATTTAATATAAAAAGGCGTGTAAAGTACACAAAATAATTTTTTATAAGTATTCCTACTTGCCTAAAAAATGATTTGCCACATCGTACCTTGGTGTTGTTTTTGCAATTTTTCACCAAACACTTCATTCTGAAATTACATGAACATCACTTAGAAATTTATCACTATAATATCAACAGATAATTACTTACACTCTGTACTTTATTTAGCACTATTTTTAAATCACTTTTCACAAGTTTTAAATTATATTTAAATTGTTTGTCTCTTTCTTCAATATAATGCTGAGCTACTTTACGGCACGCTGAAAAACTCCACGCTCATGCACACGAATTTTACAGGTATCAACACATCCTGTTGTCTCTAAATTCCAAGGAACTTATAAGTTATAAGTGATGCATATCGCCGCTTATCTTTGAAAGAGATAAGGTGAGTTAAGCTAGGATCAGATTAAATATTTCAAATGCGTAGCTCGCATTTCGAATATACGCTTGTTGTATAGGGAGTGTCAGATAACGACTGCACGCGACAGTCACGACGCAAAAATCGGGCGAGTTTCTCATTTTCGTCGTATACACGTTCAAATTAACCCAACTCTTGGGGGATTGTACTGCTGCCTGATTTGTTTTAGATTTTTTTTTTTTTTATTTGTGAAGATAAAAAAGGAATTTCGGAAATGTTTGTTGTGTAATTTGTATAAATGTAAGCTAATTTATGACAAAAAATTCAAAACAATATTGCGAAACTAAAATGTCAACATGTCCACAATTCCAATCTAATTCCTTTAGTATTATTACGGGAATATCAAATCCCACCGAGGAATATATTTTGGCAGGGAAGGGTTCCGAAACCGAAGATTCTACAGTTAATATGATTTTTAATAATTCTGTAAATGTCAAAAAGTATTTCTTTAGATGATTCACAAGAAACTAACAAGAGAGTTCCCAGAAACCTGCAATGATCTTAAATGTACGAAGGAGAACGGTCCACCTTGCAAAATAATACAATTTTCCAAAGAACCAGTAGTTCCTGTGGATTATATTTTAGCAATCTATCCCAAAATACTACAGGTTTAATTTTTATATATCTATAAATATTTTTATATTATATTCCTTAGATGATTCAGAAGAAATAAACGCGGGATATTCTCAAGTCATATAATTCTCACAATAACCGGTAGTCCCTACAGACGCTGAAAAGGAAGTAGGTGTTCTAACACCCACATTTTATAATCTTCCTCAAACCTCAATTGGACAAAATTGTAACTGTTCTACCTTCTATATCAGCCTTAAGAAAAGATTTAGGCAGATATTATCGTGTTCCTGTTCAACGATTTATTATAATAAATTACTGTTTAAATCAGATAACTTTAAAACTTCAATGATCCAACAATTTTCAAAGGCTTTCGTGAAAATAGAAAAGATCAATTTCAATCTCCTCTAAAGACTTCTGCTGATTTTTAGGAGTTAGAGAATCAGTTGGGAAGTAAAGAATACGCAGCACACTTAGTAAGCTATGAAAAATTTACCAAATTGTTACATTAATCGTCATTATTGCAGTTAAAATAATTAAAAAGAACACATGCTTAGGATAAAACAATATCCAAATTTTCCTCGCATGTTTTTACAGTATAGCTATTATTTAAATATAATTGAAAAGGACAGAAAAGAAAAAGCCTTCTAGAGAAAACCAAATTGCTTTCAAAAATGTAATCAGTAAGTATGCATTTATCATACAGAGAATATGTTGCAAGTGTGTGCACTTAGTTTAAAAATAATAATATAATACTGAACTACATATAAATTTTTAATTAATTATTTTAAAAGCTGCTTAAAAGTGAGAAAAGTTTTGGAAACAGAGAGAATTCCATCAAATTGTCATGACTTAAATTTCTATAAATCTCCAAACCTTGACCAAGTGCAGCTAATTTTGCGATAATTCCAGTACATTTTTAGCTTTTTTCTTTAGTCGTTACAGAACACTCGGCCTTGTCATTTGAATGAAGCATCTGCAAAGAAATAAGTCAGGCACACTTGTGGCTATCAAAGAAAAAAAGTAGAGAAAGGAAAGATAAGGGTAAGGGCATATGCGAGGCTCGAGAATACGATTAGATTTATTGATATTATTGTTTGTTTTTTTTTTATAACAATTATTGAAAACATAGCAACCAATGCACGAAATACCAAACTACTATTTGGAGCTTTGACCAAAATTCTCCTGTTACTAGTCAATCTAGGAATGCTCGCATTTACTTATCACGTTAATCGTTTATGTATTTACATATGTATAAATTAATTCAAGAAATTGAATAGAATATATATTTTTTTATGTGGTTAATTTAATTTGTATTTTCTCACAACAAAATCATTTTATAATCCTACAGAATTAGTGTTTTTTTTTTTTTTATATTATTAAGCCAAGCTCAAGGGATACCCTATGATGCAAAGCACAGCGTGGCAGGAAGGAGATAGGGAAAGGATTAAGGGATATGAGGAGAGCGGCGGAGGTGCCGACGTATGTCGCCCTTAAACTTTCGCAGGTTGTATGCCGGAGGAAAGACAGAAGATGGTAGACTGTTCCACATTCGCACAGTTCGGGATAAGAAAGCATCACGGAATTTTAGTGTACGGCCGAAGGTAATTTGAAGGGTAAGAGGATGAGCGTGGGATGCAGCGCGAGTATTGCGTGCAGGAACTATTCTACAATGGATCAGACTAGATATTTCATCAGAACATTGACCATGCATATAGCGATAAAGGAGCGAAAGGCATCCAACATTGCGACGGTGCTCGAGCGAGTCGATATGACGAGTAATTGCCACATCGCCAATGAGCTTGCAGGCTCTCTTTTGGACAATATCCAATGAAGCTAAGGCTGTGCGACCAGCCCCGGCCCAGATATGGGAATTGTATTCCATTCTAGGTCTGATGTAGGACTTGTAGAGGAGCGCTATATTTGATGGGCTGAAATATTTCTTACACCTTTTCAAAAAACCAAGACATTTTGATGCTTCTTTGGCAACCGAGAAGATGTGATCTGTCCAGCTTAACTTACTGGAAATATTAATGCCAAGAATTCTTAGTGACGGTGAATCAGAAATTAGTGCTCCATCAAACGAAACGGGAGTGGTTAAGTGATGGTCTTGTTTTAATGAGATGAGACAGCTTTGGGTCTTAGATGCATTGAATTCGACGCGATTCACTTTGCCCCAAGCGAGAATATTGTCAGGATCGTTATTCAATGATCTAATCATGCAGTCTCGTTTAACACATGTGGCGTTCCCTCTGGAATCCGCAAGGGTGTCAAAGGAGTATGCGAAATCAAGGGTACTGTCATCAGCAAAGCTATGGATAGGATTAAAAGTAAGGGAAAGCAGATCATTAATGAAGATTAGAAATAGAGTCGGAGAAATAACAGAGCCCTGGGGGACACCGGCATTAATAGGATGAGGTTCAGATATAACGGCATCTAATACAACACTTATTTGGCGACTAGATAAAAAACTTTCAATCCATAATAGAAGAGGAGGGGAAAGACCAAGTGCTTTGAGTTTGGCTAAAAGGGCTGGATGCCAGACTCTATCAAAGGCCTTTGAAATATCTAGAGCAACGATTTTGGACTCACCAAAATTGTGAAGACTACGATTCCAACGTTCCGTAAGCCGGAAGCCGTATTGGCGATCGTTGATGAGCTGATTGGTTTCCAGATACTTCATTAATTTGGAGTTAATGATAGATTCAAAAACCTTTGAAAGAATCGAAGTGATTGCAATTGGTCGATAATTTGAGGGATCGCTACCCTCTCCTTCTTGGGAATAGGCTGAACGTGAGCTAGTTTCCAAGCAGTTGGAAATTTTCCTGTCGAATAGGACAGGTAGAATAGTTTGCGCAGAGGTTTAGCCAAGGATGAGGCACAGCTTTTAATTAATAGGGGCGAGAAACCACCATATCGGGAAAAACAAAATGAAAATATAATGTAACCGAGAAATTCCGCTATGTACCAATTGCAACCGCGGATATGCCAACTCAAGTTATATTAAAGTTAAAATTACATATAAAGATATCGAAAAATCGGTACTCTTACAGAAATTAAAAATTAACTAAAATACCTATAATAAATTCTTATAAAAAATCAAATAATCATAAATTTTCTATATTTAGATACAAAATTTTTTCGGTAATATACTTAATAAGGTATTTTCGATTATTTTGCGATCTAGAATGCACTTAAGATGAATAGGAAATTTACTGATGTGATGTCACACATTATTATTGTTACGTGCAATAGAAAGAGACAACTGGTGACATCTACTGGCAATAAAGAACTTCAGGTTCGGAGAGTAAATGACTTCAGGTTCGGAGAATCGATTATGAAATCTACAGGAAAGTTCAGGAATAGAACAAATAGAATAGTCAAGAAGCTTTTGGAATAGAACACTCCAGAATAATCCGGAGAGTTTCTAGGGTATAAATATAACAGTTGTCATCGCCAAAAAAAGAGTCTTGTTTTAGACGTTGCAGTGTTAGCAAGCGAAAGTAATAAACAGACGAAAGTGTTGTAATTGGATTGCGATAATTGAAAGCACAGTGTTAGCGATAATTAGAGTTGAGTTGATTAAATGAATGTTTGTGAACTTTATATGACTTAAGTGTAATAAAGAACTTATATATTAATTATTTAATATTGTGTTTTAAATAACGAACCAAAGGCCACGTGCGCAACAACTAGTGTCAGAAGTGAAATAAATTCGCGAAATAAAGTGGTGGCAATTGACTAAAAATTAAAAGAGTGATTAATTTTGAGAAATTGTGTTAAATTTTACAAGTTCTGGAAAATAATTTATATTCAACTGTGAGTGAATTACTACAGTAATGGGGCGCAAAGTGGAGGAGCTTCGAATACAGGATTTGAAAGTGGAGCTAGGGAACCGCTCATTACAAACGACAGGTGCAAAGATAGTTCTAGTCAAGCGACTTAGACAAATTTTGATAGCGGAAGGAAAGAACCCTGAGACATTTGTTTTCGAAGAGAACTTGGAAGGAACTGAATTTGACGAACAACCTGAGATGAAAATGGAACAGCTTTTGAGTACTTTAATGAGCAAAATGGAAGCCCGTTTTGATGAACAACAGAATTCTCTCGAGGAACAAAAGAATTCTCTGGAATCACGTTTAGATGAACAGAAGAAATCTATGGACGAACAAAAGAATTCTCTCGAGGATCCAAAGAATTCTCTGGAATCACGTTTAGATGAACAGAAGAAATCTATGGACGAACAAAAGAAATCTATGGACGAACAAAAGAAATCTATGGAAGCCCGTTTTGATGAACAAAAGATTGATTTTGAGGAACAAAAGAAATCTCTGGAAACCCGTTTGGACGAACAAAAGATCTCTCTGGAGAATTGTCTAGAAACTCGTTTGGAGGAACAGAAGACTTTCCTGAAAAACTCATTAGACGAACAAAATTTGAAAATTGAAGGAATCGAGCAGGAAGTGGCGGAAGCTCAACAAAAAGTCACCGAGCAGCTTGACAGTTTTAAATCAGATCTGGAAAGAATAAAGTATCGCCAGCCTCTAAGCGTAGCAACTGGAATATCCGGTGCAGGTAGAATGAAACCTCCCATATTTGATGGACAAAATTCGTGGCATATCTTCAAGAGACAATTCGAGGCAGCTTCAGAGGTATATGGATGGCATGATGAAGACAAAGCTATAGCTCTGGTGTTAGCACTTCGAGGTCCTGCGTCAGAACTCTTACAAACTGTACCGATTGAAAATCAACGTAATTACTCTTCATTAGTACAGGCGATAGAATTACGTTACGGAGATGAGCACATGCAGCAAGTATATCGCCTACAGTTGCGCAACAGGATTCAAAAACAAGGCGAATCACTACAACAACTGCAGGCAGATGTAGAAAGATTAGCGCATCTGTCATACTCCAGCTTGAATGCGGATTTTCTCAATGAAGTGGCGACGGAGGCATTTGTGAACGCTATTACAGATCAAAATTTACAACAATCATTAAGGCTTGCATGAAAGAAATCAACAGCAGAAGCACTAGCCTATGCTTTAGTGTATGAAACCGCCAGACAAGCTTCGCGGGGTGCAGTACGAATGAGAGACATTTCGGTGGACGAATGTACTTGTAATAGAATGCAGTCATCCCAGAGCTCACCTTTGCGTGGTATCCTTCGATGCTGGAATTGTAATAGAACAGGACACCTACAAAGAGACTGCAGAAAACGCCGACGAGTCGAATCTCTAGATGAAGAGAGGAAAGTGGAATTGCAAAGATATCGAGCTGAGCAGCAGACTTGCAATAGATTGCAGTTATCACTGAGCACTCCTTCACGTAGTGTTCTTCGATGTTGGGATTGTAATAAATTAGGACACCTTCAAAGCGACTGCAGGAAACGCCGTCGAAAGGAATCAACAGAAAAGAAAGGGAGAGAAGAATGTCCAAGTTGGCGAGCTAGAGAGCAAACTATTCTTAGGGAGACTAGAATCCAACCTTATGGCTTTGAGAGCCAACACAGGGAAGGACGTATCCATGGAAATGTAGAAGCCTTGGTACAACATCAATGGGAACCTGAATGTAAGCATTACGGCTGGGAGAAAGGAAATGAGAAAACAGCCACTATACAGTTGGTAACTGTGGAGCCATCAACAGGTTGGGACATCGAGAGTTTGCAAACAGCGCAACGAGAAGATCCGGACATATCGCCTATTCTTGCTTGGAAAGCAGACATAGAAAAACCAGAATGGAAGGATATTTCGAGGATGAGTGAAAAGCTGAAAAGCTACTGGACTCAATGGAATTCTCTTCATATTGAATGCGGTATATTAAAACGCAAGTGGGAAGCACCTAACGGTAATTCGTTCCGAATGCAAATAGTTGTGCCGGCATCAGAGGTCAACGAGGTTCTAGGTAAAGTGCAGCGTGGAGCATCTGGAGAACATTTGGGAGTGATTAAAACAATTTCTAAAATACGAGAAAAGTTTTATTGGCTACATATGCGGAAGGATGTAGAGAAGTGGTGTCACAGATGCACTGTGTGTGCTTTTTAGAAAGGGCCGCCACGTAGCAGCAGAAAGGAAATGTACAAGTGTAATGTCAGAGCCCCATTGAAAGTGAGAGCTGATGTACAAAGGACCACGGGGGCGAAATTAGCAGTAAGTACCCATCGGATGAGGACACGCTATGACTTACGTGCGAATTCAGCAGGATTCAATGAAGGTGACCTTGTTTGGCTATACAACCCGAACCGACGTAAGGGATGCTCTCCAAAGTCACAACAACAGTGGGAGGGACCGTATTCAGTAGTAACTAAAATAAATGACGTAGTATACAGGATTCAACGTGGTACAGGAGGCAAACGAAAAATCGTCCATCTGGATCGCTTGTGTCAATACTACAAGCATCAAGGCCGTGGACCACCTGTTGTTCGGGACGAACAAGTTTAAGAAGGGGGCAGTGTTACGTGCAATATAAAGAGACAACTGGTGACATCTACTGGCAATAAAGAACTTCAGGTTCGGAGAGTAAATGACTTCAGGTTCGGAGAATCGATTATGAAATCTACAGGAAAGTTCAGGAATAGAACAAATAGAATAGTCAAGAAGCTTTTGGAATAGAACACTCCAGAATAATCCGGAGAGTTTCTAGGGTATAAATATAACAGTTGTCATCGCCAAAAAAAGAGTCTTGTTTTAGACGTTGCAGTGTTAGCAAGCGAAAGTAATAAACAGACGAAAGTGTTGTAATTGGATTGCGATAATTGAAAGCACAGTGTTAGCGATAATTAGAGTTGAGTTGATTAAATGAATGTTTGTGAACTTTATATGATTTAAGTGTAATAAAGAACTTATATATTAATTATTTAATATTGTGTTTTAAATAACGAACCAAAGGCCACGTGCGCAACATTATGTCAACGTCGTATCATATCACGTTTGTTAGTTGTCAGTGCGATTTTTTTTAAGTAATTAAGTGCGATTTTATAAAAAAAATCAAATTAATTAGAAAATAAGTGCGATTTTTTGAAAAGTTAAAAGTTGTAATTTCAAATGTTTTTAATTTTTTTTTCTAAATTTAATAAATATATATATATTTGCAGAAACTGAAATAGTAGAAATGTCAGCATGAACACTGCAAATAGAATGCTCTCCTGGAACATTGAAACTTGTAGAAAGTAGTAAGTAAAATAGTGTTGCAATCCTAATAGATTTAGTATAACAGAGATATACAAATTCAGATCCAGAAATGCTTCAAGAAGTTTCGTGTGAGCCAGGAATGGTAAACTGGGAAGAAGCAGCAGTGGAAGAGCCATGGACAACACCCCTTGGCAGAGAAGAAACCATAATTGGTAGGTACAATAAATAATTTCAAAACATTTTATTATATTGATAAAGTTTTATTACAGTCGAAGGAAAAAAAATTAATTGATTGGATGCTCACGTGAAGCTGCTACTTTCTACAGTGGAAGAGCTCAGGTCGGAAAGTCTGCAAAATTAAGAAGCAAGAGGAAAATGTGGCGCGAAATCCAACGATGGTTTTTAGAAAACGGCTATGCGTTTACCGAGCTCCGAATTGAAAACAAATTTCGAGCCTTGGAGAGGCAATATAAAAAAGTTAAATGCCACAATAAACAGACGGGCAGAAATATGGCGGCGAGCGCACATGAAAGGTATGCTATGTATAATAATTTGCGCCTTTGCAGTACTAGGATTATAGATGATAGGTAACTCATCTCGAAGAAAAACTTGTCAACGTTATGCACATATATCTTCCTCTTTGAATTTCTCTGGGATACCCAGAATGCGAAAAACATTTCGTTGAGAAATTTTCTTCTTGGTAAGCTGTCTATGTTCTGTAGTATTTTTGCAGATTGTTAATGTAATTTTTTTGACAAAGTAATACTTACTCTTTCAGTGAAATGACAGCAATAATGCCCGATTGACCATCAGTATTTCCAGAAATAATTATTGATGCAAGTAGAATGGAAGACACCTCGAACAGTATACCAAATCTACCCGGTATGTAAAATCTGAAAGTTTGTGTTTCAATAAATATTAATTTATTTCACATAATTAGAGAAACACCAATCTCTGATTTTACAGAAGCGGAAAACATTGATGCACGACCTCACAATCAGAGCACGTGTTCCACTTCCACACGAAACTAGAAGGTAGATGTTGGGAGTGAGCTCAAAGCCATGAGAGAAGGCAGACAAGATTTTTATGAGTGATCATTGGCTTTGCGGGAAGAACATTATAGGAAGAAAGAAGAATTCGACAAGGAAAAACTAGGCGTGCTAAAGGATATATTAGATATACTAAAAAAATAATTTTAAAATGTAATTTAATTCAGATTTGCGACCTTATGTATGTATGGTTTACAAATTTAAAAAAACTTTTACAAAGTATTTAATTTAATCCACTAAGTGCTTGGCAAACTTTATCCCTAAATTCCTTTCCTGCTAAACTGTCATTGTGGGTCAAAGCATTTGATTGGAACAACTCGCCAAGTTCCAAGTTCTCAAAATCATTTTGGTTCGGTTAGCTGTGCAGCATGCAAAAAGCCCTTATAAAATGGCATAGCTTCTCAATCTCCTTTAATTTGCAATAGTATAATTGCCTTATCCTTTGCTTCAATATTCCGAATATGTGTTCAATTATTACATGCGAAAGAGCTTAGTCGTCTAGTATATTCTTTCTGTGCAACAGTAAGGTGACCATTTTCCCTGTATGGTGTCAGTAAATACTCAAGGCAGGAATAAGCTGAGTCGCCCAAGAGGTAGTAATCTATGGAAAACTTTCTTTAGAATTGCCTTTAAAAAAATGAACATTTGTTTACCTCCACATAAGCTCTTCAATTTTGGAAATATTGGGGAATTGTGCAGCACGCGCCTATCATGCACAGAGCCCGGAAAACCAATGAACTTTACTCTGTTATCACAAATACCTTGCAAATATATAGAATAGTCGCTCTTTCTGTCAATGTAATCATCCTTCCGTCTTTTAGGGGATCAATAAGAATATGAGTCCCATCGACCGCTCCTGGACGAAATATATAAGTATATTATTCTCTGTACCAGAAGTTTTAAATAAGACGGTTAATCTTTTATGGAGTGATAGTTGAATGCTAGATAAAAAAGGTTCCGAGCAAGCGGGGAGGAGATGTTTACTAATTGTTCGAAGGGAACGCAAGCTTTAGGTTTCTTAAAATCGTTATCCTTAACTCGACCCTCGCTATAACTCTGTGAAAGATTAATCTTCCTAACTAGAGCACCCTGTTATAATGTATATTAAACGAAATTGCCAAACCGATCACTCTAGAAAATCCACTTTTTTCTTTAAAATAGCTGGAAGTTTCTTGTTTTTTGGCTTCAACAGGCCATTTAAAGACCTCATCTGTAAGACCGCTTAAGTAGGCTATTACTCTCTCTATTATATGCTTAACAGCGCAGATTGTTACATCAAAACGGTCGGCAATATCTCTGTAGGAACACGCCTCATGACCCGCGAACCATAAAAAAACAGCCATATGTTTAAATGGACTAATTCTTTTATCCTCCCGCAATTTGCTGAATTCCGAGGATTCTTCAAACCTTCGACTAAGCGCATCAAATAATTCTTTATTTATTTTAAAATGCATACGGAATTCATCTGCGGTGTAAGTAGGAATCACTTCTTTAAAATAAATTTTTACACAGTTCCGTTTTCGTGGTTCTTTATACAATTTTAAAATTGTTTGCTCTTCAGAAAATCCCGTTATTTCCCTTGTCTCATCACTACTACTGCTACTGGAGTCTTCTTTAAAAACAGGCACTAACAAACTCCTAAGAATTTTTTTTATTCATAATTTATTTATTTGTAAAAGACAGAAAAACAGTTCACATAAAAAATTTAATCTTGATTTTTAACAGCTGAGAAATTTACCCAGGCTTTACTCATAAGTTGTCTGCTTTTTTCATTCCCATCTAGTATTATCCCCTCTACCGAAAGAAAGTTTTACTTGATTTTTACTCAGGCTTTTTTACACAAAAGCAGACCTCATGTTACCCTGTCAACACATTTCCATCGATTTTTTGTCATTGTGGTGTCATGGGTGAGCTTGTCAACGTTGTGTCTTTCGCTGGTTGTCATTTTTGTGTCATGTATTTCATAATCATTGTTTTATCAAGTATGACAAGTATATGACAAAGGATTGATGACTTCAACGTTGAAAAACTGTGCCAGTCGTAAGATAAGTCAACGATACAAAATACTCCTCCATGACTCAACGAAACTTTTTCCTGCTGGGAAGCTACTTTCGCTAAGTAAATGTAGCTTGAGATCGTTTCTGCAAATAAATGACATAAATTCTACAACAAGAAAAACAGCTAGAATTGATATATAAGGCCAATTCTTACGATATCCCAGACGAACGCCCATTTGAAATTCCGAATTCTACGAAGAAGATCCCGCTTTGTCCTATTTTCAACTTTAATTTGTAAAATTTCGCGTAAGTGAAAGCGCTCTCAAGGTATCGTGCGGACTGATGGCTTATAAAAAATATGCTTTTTATACCCTAGATGCAATCTATAGGGTATACTAAGTTTGCCATTCCGTTTTGTAACGCACAGAAATAATGATAGTAGAGCAAAATGGATTGGACACCCCCGCATAAAATTAAAAGTTATTTTGATTTTAGCATGTCCGTCTGTCCGTCCGTCCGACGGTGCGCACGATAACTCGAGAACGCGTTCACTTAGGAAGCTGAAATTTAGTACACGAACATTAAAAAAAAAAAGTAAAATTAATTTCGAAAATGAGATAAATCGGGCAACTCCTTCGTGGGGTTGCCATACAAAAATTTCGTTTTCCACTATATATTTGGACACTACCTGAGAAAACGTCGACATAGAAAGCTGAAATTTGGCACACTCTGTTTTCATAGTAACAGAAAAAAAAAATTCAAAAATGGACTAAATCGGGCAACCCCTTCTTGTTGTTGCCATATAAAAATTTTGGTTTTTACATATACTTTGAAAACGATCAGTCCTAGACATTTTTATTGTACTAAAAACTTCTTCAGAATAAGAAATCCTATAAATTTGGTTATAATCATTTTTTCTGTCTGACGAGACGTTCTAACCAATGCAAAAAATCAAAATTGCTCAAATGGGTGACCATACGAAATTTCATACGGGCATTCATCTAGGGTATCATAAGAATTGGTCTTAGACCAATTCTAGCTTTTTCACTTGTTTTATATTAATTTATTTTTATTATATTAATTATATTGCATTTTTGTACGTTTAAATTTATTCCATTTTGTTGCATTTCATATCTAATTTTTGTCATTATCTCGCATACCCTGTTTTTATTTTGTCCTCTCCTCTTCCTCCACCTTCCCCTTTCAACGTTTGCTACTATTTGTTGCTGCTGCTGTTGTTGTGATTGTCCTTATTCTAAAATGTTCGAGGGGGAGGAAAAAGTCGGAAGTAGTCGCTTTTAAATTTTTTTTTTTATCATATTTAAGTTAGATATCACAAAATTCAATTTTTGGTTTGATTTGGAAAACCTGTCCATAATGTTATCCACATCAATGTCGATTTCAGAGTGGACAGACACCATGAAGCGTGTTAGCTCATCTTCGAATGTTAGTATATACTTGTTTCCAAGTGTCATGACTGGGAGTGGTCCCACTATATCCAAGTACACTTTGTCGAAGGGCTTTTTCGCTGTATCAGGCAGTACCATTGGCATCCATACGGACTCATATCCAGATAGTCTTTCTCGTGCAAAGATTGTAGACATTGCTGTGATGCAACCAATTCTGTCAAGGCTGAAGTAAATGACTGAGAGTGAGAGCTTGCACCTTGATTCACATTCAGAGGAATAGGAGTAGAAGTGCATGATATGTCACTGACTATTTCTTTTGCTGGGAACTTAATTGATCTTGCTTTCTTCTGAAAAAACTTATCAATGTGCTTATCAGTCTTCTGCGTTCCACTTTCGCAACTATTTCTACCTCCATCGCTAACTATAAATTTAAAGTAAACGTGAAGTTAAGTTAAACAACACTACTTGAATTCATACGAAAGTATAAGCAAAGCAACGGCAATTACCGCAGGCAGAGGAAAGCGAATGGTTTTTATGTTTATAGTCTTGCCGTAAAAATTGTGAAGAAGAATTTTAGAATTAATTTTAGTGGCATCAATCAAACTGATCGTTTTTAGCAATCAATAGTGTATAAAAATTCGAAAGAAAAATGTTCAATAAAATTTTTAAGAACAAAATGTATGGGTGCAAACGCTCATAAATATCTTTGGCGACCCAGATCAGCCAAGACACCTGAATCAATATAACTCTTTGGAACCATTGTCCATCGCCATGAAAAATCTAAAGAAAAATTTTCAGATCTTTCTAAGAAAACTGAATGCTTGTGCCCCTATCGAAAGAGAGAACCACCAGAATCAATCCACCAATTCGTTTGGACTTTTGTCGGTGAAAAGTTAATCATTCCAATTCTTGAGAACAATTTGCAACAATACTTCTAAAGGTACGTGCACAACATGGCGAAGTGTGGCGAGGCTATATCAAGAGTTATAGAAATAAAATGATTGCACGAAGTAATCGCTCGAGAGTTTTATCGCGAGGTGCAGCGCACTAATTTTGATAGATGGCATATTTTTATAGGTTTTTTTCTTTGATATAATCGAAGGTGTCTTTATTCATTCTCATATATTGGAAGAATCTATCAGGATCAGTCCGAAAATTTTCACATGAATGATGAATTCGCCAAATTCCAGACGTTTCGTCTTTATCGGGCGGGCAAGCAAAAGAGCGGAAAGTACACTTAGGTTAAAAATTCCATATAGCTGCACTACTTCACACACACAAAATTTCTTCTTCTGAATCTGATGACATAATTTATGCTCTGACTTCACGATTTACCAAGAAACTGAACGCCTTGTTGTAAACAATACACCTCGAGATATATCTTCACCTCGCCTCGCCAAACTGCCTAGCCACGCATCACCTCGCCTCGTCTTGTTGTGCACGAACCCCAAGAAAAATTTAATGCTTCCCTACGAACGTAAATATTTTGAACAACTCAGGCTTGAATCAGTGTCGCTATGAATAATCAACGGGTGGCAAGACGTTGATTCCATAACTCGGGTTCTACTGGAAGAACCGTAAAACAAAAATTTGTTAAGTCAAGGCTAAAATACAATTGCGACGGGCAACGGCAAATGACGAAAAAATGCTGCTGTCGAACTTGTAAAAGCATAGCGTCTTATGCGAATGCCCAAATTACGACGGAAGACGGTCAGCGGTCGACGAAGCTGCCGTCGGGATTGATCAATTTCTAATTTTTCCATCGTCGCTGCAGTACTACCAACAAAATCAAACAAATGAACCTGTTGTGGCATTTATTTTTGTCAAGGTTGTAGGATATCGCGGGCAATTTTAAAATAATGAATTTTGATGAAAAATTGATTGAGGAATTGTGAAGTCATAAAATAATTTATGATATACAAGACAACGAGTATAGACGAGTTGACAAAAAAGACATTCTTTGGATAGATATTTCGAGGCGCTTAAATACAAATGGTAACGATATTTTTGGCATTTAGTTTGATTTTAATTTAGTTAATTTCTGTATTTTAAATTTTTCCTTTCCGCACTTTGGTCCATTGCAATTCTTTCAAAATAATATAAAATATTCTCGATAAAAATCTGCTTCAAAACGCTCTAAACTAATAATAAATGAAATTTCAGTATCTTCTTCTTTCACAATCGCCGCTCGCTGCCTGTCAATGCGATTGTACTCCCAAATTTTCGTCTACCTTTTTTGACAGCGAATTTCCCGCTGCTGTCTACCATCGGAAAATCAGATAGGTAAAAAAAATTTATGATCGCTAACCAAGTTTGTAGACACAATAACACTTTTTAAACTTTTTAATTGGCGCAACAAAAATATAAAAGCATCTTAATAGCGGGGCAAATACTAAAATAAATATGCATTCCAAAATTACTTTACTATCCTGTGCTAGGTACGATAGATGACTTTTCGACACTAGATATATTAAAACGCAAGAAAATTCTAGAAATTTGTACACCTTTAAAATACGAAGAGCTACGAGAGAATGGCTATTATACCCAATCCACTATTACTACTTATAAGAAGACAAACAAAGCGTATCATACTAGAATCTTCCTGTTAAACTTTAACAGGTCGCTCTACAAATAGGTAGCGCTGGGGGCGGGGGGGGGGGTGGTTCGTGTGACACCCCCCCCCCCCTGTATACGCGCCTGAGCTCATCAATGAGCTCCCCATGAGCAATCAGATGAACGTATTGATGAAATTTGAATCAAAACTGGGGATAAATCATGAGGCGTAAGTATATGGCCTATGGCCATAACGTCTTTTTCAGCATATGGGCGACAGTCTTTCCTCGGAAAAACAAATACAGAAATTAATTTATAATAAATATTTTAAAAATTTAAATAAATAAATCACAAAAATCAATTCAAATTTTCGTAGTAGAAATGTCATCTGACACGGTGATGACAAGAATAAATATTTATTTATTGCTGGCTTAGTATATAGGGGGCAGTTTTATGATATGCAATGAGCCCTTCGATGAGATTTAATGAATACTCATCAGGAGGCTCATCGGGACTTAGTTTTCTATGTGTTCTTCATGAATTGCAAACACCTTAATGCTTTTCAGTCAAATTGGTATTGGTTTACATAATAACTGCCTCTTGCGGGGAAGAGAACAAGTAAAACTGTGAGCGATTTCTACTAGGATGCTATCGTTATTTTTTTGTTTTATTTATTTTTACCTATTTTTAAAGTCACATACTTCGAAACATACCTTACACTCCCAACTTTTTACTGGGGAAGTTTTATTGCCAAGATTCGAGCTGCAGCATACCAATACTACTGCAACAAAATAATTTCGGCCATTTTGAAATTACTAATCGGACTGCTGTTCAGTTCTTTATCTGTGATTTGAGGTGATAATATAATAATTTAATTATCATTACGTGCTATGATTTTGTGATACAGTTATTATTTATATCAGAAACTGTAACTTGTGTGAGCATGCATACAAATAACCTCGGCATACATATAGGGAACTACGCCGTAGCAAAATTATTGTGATGGCACATCTGGACACAAATTAGGCAATTTGCGCGAGCTGCGTAACAGCCACATGTACGACGGCCCTTATATCTTCACAAATCTTTAAAATTTAGTGAACATAACAAATATTTTAATTTAATAATCGGGACAAAATTTGCATTCAATACGTGAATTCTGAATATTCATGCAACAAGGAATTTAACTACATACATATATATGAAAGTCTACTACATACTATATGGCGAAACCACTCGTAGCAGTATACTTCAGTTTTCATTGATGATGGGAGAGATTTTCCTCCCTCCGAGTGTCTATCATTTACGAAAAGCGAAGTATGTTGCAGCACGCTACAGGGAATACAAGGAATTCTCATTAAATTATGATACATTGCAGATGACGCCACTTCGCTCAATATTAAATACAAATGTAAGAAAACTCTGACATATTAACACTCATAATATGAACTCTCTACGTTCATAGAAATACACTGCAGAAGGTGGGCTGCCAGTGATGCGTCGGTTGTACTCCGATCGGAGTATTTGTACTCCGAAAACTAATACCGGTACTCAAGGCCGTATATATGGAGTGGGTTTTAGGGGTTCAAACCCACCCCATCGTTATAGTCTATAATTTTGTTAATCTGACAAGTCACATTTTTACCCACAATTCTTTATATGTATCGGGACATAATAATTGGAATTGTAATTTTATATCTATCCTCTGTGGCCCTTTCAGGTAAAGCAACCTTAGGAAACACGTATGCAATATAGAGTCAAGTCAGTTCCTCTTAAAGTTGTCGGAGTTTCCCTCGATGTTCGCTTAATTGTCCTCTTTGCTCCTCGGAGCTCATCTTTGGCCCTCAATTCGGTTGTATGTCTTTTCTTGTCCTCTTGTGGATAGTTCTCTTTTTTTCTTGCAACTTTCGGTTTTGCTGTCATCTTTTCCTTTACGGATGATGCGCCCTATCAGCCGTACTAGAGAAGCAATATAGAGAAAGAAACTAAGCAGTCCAGTGTGTTTGTTTATACACACATCAGTAGATGGTAGCTTACTTTGATACCACATAGCTTAATCGCAGTAAATAAATTTTGTTCACATTTTAAAGCGATATTAAATCTTATACTAATTTGTTTTTCATCATTAAAACAACAACTTTTATCGTAACTAATATCTTCCCTGAGCGCCCCATGGTTTTATTTAAATAGTGTACAAGATTACTATGCTTTATTATAGGGTATATTTTATTCAAGAAGGATATTTTGGAAACTCCAGTGGTAAGTTTAAAGTCTTGGGTTTGACTCACCAACAGGTCCCAAATAGCGAAATAGAGTGACTCAAAACATAGAAATAAGAAATAGAAAAATGAAAAATTGAGAAAAATTGAATTTTTAAAATTTTATTTAAAAAATTAAAAATAAAAATTAATTCGAGAGAATTGAACCTGAGTAAGCCCACAATGGGCTGAAAAAGAAAAAAATAATCTTTTTAATTTTTTTAATTATTTTTTCCAATAAAATTTTTTTTCTATTTTTTCTTTTTTTCGTTTCTTTTCATTTTTCAATTTTTCATTTGTTTTTTTGAGCCACTCACTTTGATGAAATAATAAATAAATTTTTTTTGCTTTTGCTGTTGTGCCGGAGAATCCCAAAATAGCCTTCTTTAATAAGTTTAAATAGCTAAAAAAAATTATATTCTACTTTTTAGTGAATTTTAGAAAGTACATAGCTATAAATAAAATGCCCTAAAAAATAAAGTTTTTTTTTATTTATTTTTTTTAATTCCATTCTTGGCTTCGCCAAAAAAAAGTCCAACAAGTTTTCTCTATATGAAAGACCCCTGTGGCAGTTATTTTTGATTAAAACAAGCTATCCGTTTTATTTGTATCTTTCATATTATTAATTATTATTAGTAAAGTTAATAGAAAATTTATATTTCGGACCTCATTGAGTTCACATTAATTTTCAGGTATTCTTTCGTCTGTAGAAGGTGTTAGCCTATTACGTTAAACCCCTCCCATTCATGATCTATATATACGGCCTTGCCGGTACTATTCGTTTTATAAAAGTACTCCGCTTTTCATTTCTTACTACCGTTATGTAAAATATAAAAAGATACTAATAGAAAATATTTAAAAATAACGACAAGCCTATATAATTCTTATTAAGTTTAAGCTCGCCCGGAAATTGGATATATTTTGGCAGGAATTAGAAGTTTGGCGGGGACGGAAACGGTTTTTGGAAAAACTCAAAATTTGTTTAATGATAATAACATTAATAGAATATTTTGATTGCACAGTAAACACTAAGAATACAACCATTTTTTTAAATTAATAGTCAAATCGCCAGTAATTGGGTATTTTACCCTACATAATTATGAAACAGAAATTGGTATGCATTCGTGATAGTTTTTGCTTCTGTTACGCTGCCCAGCTTTTCTTAGTGTAAATCAATAACTCCAAACAGGAAAAAAAAAAGAATCCGATTAATTAAATTATGATCACAGAAAAGGGTGTACCTATAGGTAAACTTCCAATAAATAAGAAAAAGTAAAAAACATTAAAATCATTTGTAGTTACACTTTTCTTGACAAAACAACAATATTCACAAACATAGAAAGTGTTTTTGTTTTTAATAACATTAGCTCTGTTCGATGAAAACACCGGGTAAACCTAGGACACCCAAGTGCTAAACTATCTTGTTTTTTGAAAAGCCTAGGGCAACACGGGGTTACTCGTGGGGTAAGAGTTTGACATTTGTCATTTGAAATTTGTTACTGATTAGAACATATAAAATACTCCTTAATCAAAAGTAAACAAAAATTAAAAGTAGAGATTTGTGAAAAACGAATAGATAATACAAGATTCTTTATAAAAATAAATAAATAAATAAATAATAACAAAGTTATACAAATAAATAAGGAGTGAAGTAAACGAAGGAACTGTGGAATTTAGAAAAAGTAGTCACATTTTCCATACCATTATTGAACTTTTCGCGCTCCATTGGAAATATTGACGGATTGGTCTATGCGCTTTGCTTAAATAATCTGAGCAATAATAAAAGATACATGTTCAGAGAGCTCAAACCAATTTAAAAAATCGAGATTGTGTAACGGTTATTTGCAGTGAGCAGTTCGGAATTTTAAAGATGTAAACAAATTAATGACTCCAAAGATACGCACCTTATGAAGAAAAATTGTGTATAGCTATTTGTACAGTTAAAAGAGGTAGATATGTTATATATCAAATTGAAGGTTAGGAATTAAGCTTTCTCATATCGGAAAAAATGTATACCTTAATAACTGGTTTTTCGAAAATGACCGTTTTTCCAAAAAAAAAATAGGAAAATTTTCAAAAAAACCGTTATATATCGAAAAGTACCACTTAAATTATAATGTATTATAGCTCTTTTAAAAGGTAATAACATTACCTTTAAAATGATACACATCTTATTGGGATATGTCCTGTAATTCTTGAGATAATGCAAAGGGATTTTCAAACTTTGGAGGACCTTTTCGCCCTTAAGTAGCATTTCCGCATATAATAACCTATATA